>JABCKJ010000277.1:0-28166 GCA_018850815.1 Asterophora lycoperdoides
CTCATTTTTTTGAATATCAAAATTCTGTCTGAAGGATTGAAAGATCACAGCAATAAATGAAACTTTGTCTCTCAACATTTTCTCTAGGTGCTCTGTACAAGGAGGAGATCAAGTGGGCGCGAGCGGCTCAAAATCACAGTGTGGGACTTCCAATGCAAATAGGAACAAACTCGAATTCGTTTGGCAGGGATTGCCCATCTCCATTAGTAAGACTGTAGCTTTGATGACAAATGCGGCTCATTAGTAAGCTTACAAGCCGCAAGCTCGTATTCCCACACCACAGCCGGAATTTTGTACCATCATGTATCTTCCCCCGATTCTCTACCACTATTTCCGACTGCCACTGCCCTATGCGCAAACATTGGCTTTGCAAGAGAGGCTACATCAGCTACAACTCTTGCAAAGAAAGACTGGTCTACATAAGGACGTACTTCTCCTGCTACAACATCGCCCAGTCTACACTGCTGGCCGTCGTCAGATGGAACCCACAATTCGTGACGAACGCATACGCCTGACCAACATTGGCGCCGACTTTGTTTCCACAACTCGCGGTGGCGAGTTGACATACCACGGGCCAGGCCAGATTGTTGGATACCCGTTACTCGATCTCTCACGTTATTCGCCAACGATGGGGGCACGGGACTACGTGTGTCGGATGCAGAAAACATTGGAGCTTCATTTGAGGGAAGCTCATGCGATAAGTCCTATGAGATCAGGACACACGGGCGTGTTCCTGGATCCCATTACGAAAATAGCGAGCATCGGAGTGCAGGTGCGACACCGGTTGACCTCACATGGCTTCTCGTTGAATATAACGCGCGAGCCGAAAACATGGTTCGACCACATCGTGGCGTGTGGATTGGAAGGCGTGAGTGCGGGGTCGGTGGAGACGGCGAAGCACAAGAAGGTGAATGTGGAGGACGAGGTTCCGGGTTTGGTTGGCAGCTTCGGGCATTTGTACGGCCGCGAAATGGTACAGATGGACCCTGCGCAGGAAGGTGAAATCGGGGAAGCCATTGCAGAAATGGAGGAAGAGGCATTGAAAGCTGGACCATGGCCGACAGAACCTATACCAAGCCGTTAGGCGGTATACTATACACTTAGAGATGCTATACTCGCGTCCCAGATCGTGTCGGTCAGAGAGCGCGAACAGACGTCTGAATCGGTGAGGCCTGAGGACTCATGAGGTCAGCACACAAAGGAACGGTGAACCCGGACCACCGCATCTCAACTCATACCACTGGTATGCGCATCCTCATCCTCGGCGCCACAGGCCCAACCGGCATCCTCCTTATTCGCCAGGCTTTGAAACAGTTGGAGTCGTGCACGATAGTCCTCTATGTCAGGTCAACCGAAAAAGTTCCACAGGATCTCAAGGCCAACTCTTCTGTCACAGCTGTGAAAGGCCAGCTCGATGACAAGGAGGCGCTCACAAAGGCAATGAAGGGAGTGGAGGTCGTTCTCTCTGCACTAGGACCAAGCGTGAAGAAGGGCCCATTCCACCCGTCCAACACTCCTCTTGCGCACGCGTACTCGCTCGTCATCGAGATCATGCAGCAGCACGGAATCAATCGCCTCATATGCCTCGGTACGGCATCCATCGAAGACCCCGCTGACAAGTTCAACCTTGCATTCTCGATACTGGTCAACGGAGTCGCGACGCTGGCGAGGAACGCGTACAAAGACGTCGTAGCGATAGGGCACAAGGTCCGGACGGAAGGGGCGGATCTGGACTGGACGATCGTGAGGGTGCCGATCCTCACTGACAAGGAGTCAGAAGAAATCATTGCTGGATATGTTGGGGATGGGAAGACGAACACGTTTTTATCGAGGGCCGGGTTTGCAGGGTTCGTCGTGGGCGAAATACAGAGAAAAGAGTGGGTACAGAAGGCACCCCTCGTCTGTTCCGCTTGAAGGGTTCATATGGACTCGGCTGTGGTACATAGACAATTGTGATTGTAATCGTCATTTCACGTACGGACTAGATACTCCAATTCGCGTGCTTCAGCAGCTCCTCCCACTTGAACTCTCCCGGCGTTTCATGTAAACACTTCAACAGCTTTCCCCCCTCGCTCTGGTCTTTTCCCTCCCAAAGGTAGAATTTTTGCACAGCCATGGCAAGCAGCTGGGCATCCTCCTGATTTATCATGTAGCGGCCATCACCAACTCCTCCACCTCCGCCCGATGAGGCCGGCGTGATTTCACCCCGCAGAAGGACGACCCCATGTGAATGCGCGAGGTCCGTGTAATGTGTAAGGACCAAATACGGCGTCGCAAATGAGGCCCTCATTTTGTATTCTTGGAGGGGAGTGAAAAGGATGGTCGATGTCTTGGGGTTCGCACCAGCCTGGGCAGGTTTCGGCGGGGCGAAGAGGTCTCCAGTCGCGCTCGGTACAGGCGGAACATCATGGAAGTTCCACTGGAGAAAATAGAACTCGTAAGCAGTGTCCTCTTCACCTTCAACCCTGGGCACTGATGCAGGCTTTACTCGGGGGACGGGTACAACGAAGGTGGGGAAGCGCTCTGCGACGCTGGCCATTTTTTCGTAGAGGTCCAAGGGGACGGCTGCACAGACGTAGCCTCGGCCTGTACCACCCGACCGTGACAAATGGTAGGCAGTCCAGAGGGCGCCAATTTGCTTTGCTGTATGGGGCGTCTCCATCAGTTTGGAGAGGTTGAAGAAGGATGATAAGGGCTGCGAGGAGGGCCATAATCCGATTAGTCAACGTTGCTGATAGTACACAGGGCCTCAGAGAACGGAACCTTCACGGGAGAGCTGTCCTTGCGGGCTCTTGGAGCTGCGTGCGCAGCTTGAGAGGTGGAGGAAGAGGCAGACGCATTGGCTGAGGCCTTGGCGGCGGCCTCTGCTTCTTCCGCTGCTCTTAGTTCGCGCTTTCGGCGTACCTCCTCGGCTCGCTCTTCCTTAAGTTGGGTCTTCATCTCCTCGACATTAAGGCCCATTCTGTATTATAGGTTGATGCAAGGGAAAGTTTCAACTGTAAGAAATCTGTCACATAGCAATGGTGAGAAAAGCGAAAAACCTCTCACTCTTCTGCTCGCTGTCGCAGCTTCTCGGCATACTTGGACTCATAGTCCGACGTGGTTGCGATAGCCCGTAGGGACCTATAGTTTATCCGCAGTCCCCCCAGAGGTCGGAGAGCGGAGCCCCAAGTCTGCTTGAGGATATGACGATGCATCGGAGGTGGTGGTTCAAGCAAACACCTTGTTTGATTGTTTCAGCCGGTTTTTTTACGCGCACCCTGATCACCTCCGTTTCGTCATGGCCGTTCCTTGTCAAGTTGCAATCGCCCAATTTCTGCCCCCCCTCCCCCCACCCCGCACTCTTCCTCCCTCTTTCAGAGCAGCTTACGAGCCGCGACCTGGCGGATATCAAGGGAGGAACAACACCGAAGTATATTCGGTGAGTGTCGAGAGGAATACATGCGAATGGTACTACAACTATTAAACCTGAAGCGTAAAATCCAAATCTAAATGAGGTCACTGTAGTGAAAAGGAGCGTCGCCGGTAAGAGAAGGTCGGGAAGGTTATTTATGAGAAGACACGTACGCAACGTTCAGCGGCATTTCATCGATCTGAGTATTGTAGAACTGTTCGATATCCCGGAGCATGGCAACATCACTGGTGGTGACAAAATTGATGGCGACGCCCTTGCGACCGAAACGACCGCCACGACCGATGCGGTGAATGTAGTTCTCACGGTTGGTGGGCAGATCGTAGTTGATGACGAGGGACACCTGCTGGACGTCGATACCACGGGCGAGGAGATCAGTGGTGATGAGGACACGGGTTGAACCAGTACGGAACTCCTTCATGAGAACCTCGCGCTGCTTCTGCTCCATATCTCCATGCTTAAAGGAATTCGTTGAAATCAGAGAAGATCAAGGGCAGCAGTTGGGTTACACTTACCATGGCAGAGACCGTAAATTCGCGTCCAAGCATCTGATCGGTCAACAGGTCAACCTTTCGGCGAGTGTTGCAGAAAATGACGGCTTGGGTAATCGTGATGGTTTCGTAAAGATCGCAAAGGGTGTCGAGCTTCCAGTCCTCCTTCTCGACGGCGATGTAGAACTGCTTGATACCCTCAAGCGTCAGCTCATCCTTCTTGACGAGGATGCGCACAGGGTCGCGCATGAACTTTTTAGAGACTTCCAGAACCTCGGCGGGCATGGTGGCGGAGAAAAGGGCAACCTGGGTGTCGCTGGGGAGGAGCTGGAAGATTTCGTAGATCTGGTCTTTGAAACCTTGAGACAACATCTCATCAGCCTCATCTAGGCACATGATCTTAATGCCGTCGGTCCTGAGGGCACCACGTTTGATCATGTCGAAGGCACGACCGGGCGTGCCAACGACGACTTGGACACCATTACGGAGCTTTTCCATGTCCTCACGTACGTTGGTGCCGCCAACACAAGCCAACGATTGAACGTTCATATAGTCACCGAGGGCAACGACGACCTTGTGGATTTGGAGGGCCAGCTCGCGAGTGGGAGCAAGGATCAAAGCCTGCGTGCCCTTGACCTCCGGGTCCAATCGTTGAAGAATGGAGACGGAGAAAGTGGCAGTCTTGCCAGTTCCCGACTGGGCTTGGGCGATGACATCGTGCGCCTTGACGACAGGGACGATGGCACGCTGCTGGATGGCAGAAGGGCGCTCGAAACTGGGAGAAATCACAATTTTAGCACGCATAGAAAAAACGAGAGGTAGGAAAATTACCCATAAGCGTAGATGCCGCGAAGGAGTTCAGGCTTGAGATCCATGTTATCGAAACTGCGTGCGCGGATGAAAACGCGATTCATCATTGGATGTGAGGATCTCTACCTATCGACGACCTGGTCCCAGTTGGACTCAATCTCGTCTACGGAGGCATCTTGAAGCGTAGATTCTTCTCTGAGAGCGTAAAGGATCGATTAATAAGAGTTGTAAACAAAAATAAAACCATTATCCTCACCCTGGCATGCAAATCTAATAGGTGAAGGGGAGTCGTTAACTGCCTTCTGGGATGTGTTGTGTGGGTTTGGGGGTGAGGGTTAACCTTGAAATTGATTTCAGTCGGGACGGAAAGAAAATTGCTCTCGTCTGAGATTCGAGCGGAGTTTTAATCTCCAACTGATATATCCCACCCGCCACGTGGTTATCTATCAACACTTATGACTATTTTAGTAGTGAAGTCTGTATGTTCAGTGTTCACCCATAGGACCACAGGACAGAGGTGATTATCTCATCACGTTGATCTCACTTTTCTAGCTTGGCTTGTCCGCGTTATATGTAGAGAATGGAATCAGACCTTAGGGTTCCTGGTACACAGCTCTTCAACTTAGGTACTATGTCTAGAGGGTACACGAGGAGAGGTACTAGACGTAGAAATGCTTATTTCGCTTCCTTGTTCTGAAAGTCCTGCTTTGTCTCATGCGCACCTGTGGCTGCCTGTTCATCTTGATGAGTGGCAGGTCCGGGTTGGCAGTCAAATGAACGCACTTGGTTTGCCTTTTCTTTTGCAACGTCTGATGCCTTCTCCGCCTTCTCTTTGGTCTCCTCCGCTGCCGCGCCTGATATGGAGGTGAATTTTTTTTTCGCGGAAAGTCTAAGAACCAACTGCAACAAACCGAGCATATCCTCTGCAGACTCAGTCGCTTGCTCCCCGGTCTCAATGGCAGATGCGAGGCCCTTGCCAACTTTCTTGTTGATCTAGCGGGTATGGTTTATTTGCGTTTAGCCAGAGCTTTATATTCATTTCACCTTGTCCGCAACCTCTGAAACCTTCTCCGTTACAGTTTTGGCAGCGACCGGTGTTGAATGAATAGCACGGGCATTACCAAACGAGGCAGCCGATGAGCGGGCAGTAGCTATTATAGTGTTGATCATTACAGGAGAGTAAATGGATGGTTCATCGTTCAACTGCCCGACATATATATACGGGAAGGCGCGTCAATGACGTCATTGTGGCACGTCATTCGGACGTCATTCGGCGCGGCGCATTTTAGCTACGCCACATCGCTCGTCGCTTGGACAAACTGGCAGTTGAAGTCGGTGTTCCGAGTTCAGGTTGAACTTACTTCAACAGTTTCTATTACTTGAAGACTAGAAAGGAATGGGAGCCCACTTCGCGATCGCATCGTTGCGTCTGAACTGCCTATTCTTCCATTGATCTTCACGCGATATTAGCGTGAGCGTCCTGGATGCAACGAGGTTGGATTCCAGTAAGACTATGAATTACAAATGGCAAACAGCGAACCGTCCGTATAATAGCGCTATACGCCATGTAAAAACGATTTTCTAGATGAAGGGTGAATGAAGACTAAGTATGGGTGGTGCGAATTATCGTTCAATGAGCGGAAGGTATCGATTTCAAATCTTTGCAACTTCTCTTCTCGGCTTTGCATGCAAACTTGGAGGAACATACAGCAATACAGTGTCGGCTATCGAACGAGCGCAGCACATGTAAAGGCGCCAGGAAGGTGGCAGAAAGTCAATATACGCGTCGCCAGTTAAAGTCTGTGCCCCTGATTCACGCTGGGCCGGGTAGCATATGATGCGCGCGCCGCGCCATCAAATGGTGACATTCTGTAGTCCGGCCCGAATGATTAGACCAGCAGAAGAAGGGGGTGAGTCGATTCAATCGACAGGACTCAGCGCAAGACCGTGGCAATTCTAGGTGCTGGGCAAGGGCTGGGCAAAGACCACGGGAGACGAAGGGTGGACGAAGGCAAGACGAAAGTATCAAGATCTAACAGCACAGAGTTGGCCATTCCTGAAAAAACATCCAAGGTTGGATTCGGAATTGATGAAAAGTTTGACTAAGACTTTTCGAACGAACACACAGGCACAACACAAGCTTGAACCATGCCAAGAACCTCGCCCTCTCCCTGAGATCCAAGGGTCCTCGTCGAGTCCTTACCAGGCCCTCACCACAGTGCGCCCCAGGGACATTTCCAGAAGTTGTTTGTTCAGGGGCCTATTCCATCGTACATAAATGGACCCTCCACAGCAAATCTCCACCAATGTACGGTGAATGCACGGTCGACTTACAGACGATCAGTCGGGATTCCGGGGCCTGGGAGGAGGCCAGGTTGGACCAGATGGTGATCTGGGATGACTAACGTGAGAGGAATTGCGCAATGTGATTGGCTGATGCAAAAAAATCAGTTCATGTTGGCGGTTATATGACCAAGTCTTTGGCTAGTGTAGATACTTGCTGGAACTCGCCCCCACCATGTCCGCCAATCTCAAGGATGCCTCCCTCGCTGCCGCCATACCATCCTCGACCCCATTCAACTCACTTTATAATTTAACTGCTCCTGCTTCCCCCTCCCTCGTCCAGGCGAAGTCCGCCACGTGGCTATATACTTCCGCCGCAATTGTTATTTCTCTTCTGGCACTCGAGCAAATCGTCTACAGGTACAAGAAGCGCCATCTGCCCGGCGACAAATGGACCATTCCTATTATTGGCAAATTCGCCGACTCCATGTCGCCTTCGATGCAGGGATATAAAAAGCAGTGGGATTCGGGTGCTTTGAGCGCGATTAGCGTCTTCAACATGTGAGTTACAACTTGAATATGCCGCGCTATCTCCGTGTATTCATCCTGCATAAGTTTTATCGTTATGGCCTCATCCAATGAATTTTCGCGCAAAATCCTCAACTCTCCCAGTTATGCGGAGCCATGTCTTGTTCACTCTGCGAAGCAGATTCTGCGCCCTGAAAATTGGTACATCACACATTTGCGCTCTCCATCCGATTCTCTAACGCTTTTGTGTTCAGGGTCTTCCTGAACGGCAAGGAGCATCTCTCGTACCGGCGCGGACTTAATGCCCTCTTTACCCGCAGGGCACTTGGGTAATTGTTCCACTCATCCGAAAAATCCACACAGATTTACAGTTCCTCGTAGAATGTACCTGTCTATTCAAGAGTCCATTACGCGCAAGCACCTCACTCAATGGCTCGACACCGCCTCCAAAACCACTGAGGCACTCCCCATCATGATGACCGCCCGTCATTTGAACATGGATACCTCCCTCCACGTCTTCTGCGGTAAACACATCTCGGAAGAGGCTGCCCTTGAGATCAGCGAGAAGTACTGGGCCATCACCCAATCCCTCGAGCTCGTCAACTTCCCTCTCGCGTTGCCCGGAACCAAGGTCTACAAAGCTATTCAAGCACGTAAAGTCGCCTTGCGTTGGCTTGAGCTTGCCGCCAAGCGCTCTAAGGAGTCCATGGCTTCTGGTGCTGAACCTGAATGCATGTTGGATGAATGGGTGCAGATCCTCAATGACCCTTCGTACAAGGGCCGAAGAGATTTCAGCGACCTTGAGATGGCTATGGTCCTGTTCTCGTTCCTCTTCGCCTCTCAGGACGCCATGAGCTCTGGCCTCATCTATGGATTTCAACACATGGTCGACAACCCAGAGATACTGGCCAAGATTCGCTCTGAGCAGGACACCGTTCGCCAAGGCAATTACGAGAAGCCTCTCACCCTGGAGATGGTCGACCAGATGCCTTATCTCAATGCCTTCGTCAAGGAGAGCATGCGTGTCAAGCCCCCCGTAACGATGGTATTTTATCGTCATTCTGCACCTTGTCAACCGCTCCAATATCTTGACTCGTACAGGTTCCGTATAAGACTCTCAAGCCCTTCCCAATTTCCGACGACTACACCGTCCCTGCTAACAGTATGGTCATCCCCTCGTTCTACAACTCCCTCCACGACCCCTCCGTCTACCCCGAGCCCGACAAGCTTGATCCTGAACGCTGGCTCAGCGCCGAGGGCTCCGCGAATACAAACCCCAAGAACTACATCGTTTTTGGATCCGGACCTCACCGTTGTATTGGCCTGGAGTACGCCCAGATGAACATCGTCCTTGTCCTTGCTACCGCCGCTGCCCTGCTGGACATGGAGCACGAGATCACACCCTTAAGCGAGGAAGTCGAGTGAGTATATGTTTCGCACCGTTGCAGGGACCCTTGTATTGACCTTTGCCTTTCTAGGATCATTGCCACACTATTCCCAAAAGACGGATGTCGACTCAAGTTTTCCCCCCGAGCCCTTCCCAACCAATGATTCACTTGCGAGACAGCTGACGTACACGCGCCTTTGTTCAAATATCTATCTGAGATATCAAAGTAACCTTATTACCATGGAGACCCCGTCGGGATGACTGTCCTTAATGCTTTTTGTGGCACAAACACTAGAATACAGCGTCGAATCGGCGACGCCACAGTCCGCACATCACACATACATGCTCGCTTTGGCGGTGTACGAATATATAATTATATACCTTTTACGACGCCTATTGCTTGACATTTGTACATACATTCAGTTGTCGTGGCAGTCATCCGAGCTTGCATCTCCCGACTCAAATTCGAGTGATGTTTTGGGATGGTGCTACTTGAGTGCTACTTACAAGTACTTTACAACCAACAATCTACAGCTTACGGACGAGGAGAGGCAACGAGCTGCGACCTTGCCCTTTGACGCGAGGGCGAATGACGAAGCTCTGGAACGCCTCGATCTCATAGGGGCATGAGAACGCAAACTGACGAAGTAGGGTCACAATGAGAGCCTGAGAGACGTGGACCCCATGAGCATAATCTTAAGGCAAGAGAACACCAGACGCATACTTTGATTTCCGCTAATGCGAAAGCTTTTCCGATGCATGAACGAGGGCTGCCGAGGGACTTTAGTTAGCATGGCACCAATTTTGACAGGACACGCAAGCATTTCACAGACCCCTCGCTGAAAACTAGTAGATCGCGTCCGCTACGGATCCCCGAGTCTTTGCGCTCGATCCACCGCTGGGGTCGAAATTGGTGCGCGTCCGGGCCCCATACTGCTGGGTCGGTCTGGATGACGTTGAGAGGGATCGCGATGGTGGTGCCTTTGGGGATTACGAGGTGCGTCTCAGAGGTGCCGGACAGTGGCTCGGAGAGGGGGACAGCGATGGTTTCGGCGGCCTGTGGAGGTGGTTGTTAAATGAAGAAATGTGAGAATGTGCTCGACGTATATGAGTACCTCATGGTGATTCTCAAGGATCGCGGGGTGCAGGCGTAGCGTTTCCATGAGAACCGCGTCGAGTAAGGGGTATTTCTTGTTGAGCTCGTCAATGGAGGAGTCCCTGGAAGTGGAGGTCTCTTCTCGGAGCTCTGATTGCACCGTCGAATGTTGCGAGAGCTCATACAAGACCCACTGATGGTTGTGAATTGTCAGCTTGTTTGGCTGGAGAAAGGTGGTCGGCATACATACTGCTACGATCGCAGAGACGGTCTCATACCCTGCTGAAATCGTCGTACGCATCTGGGAAACAATCTCTTCCTCTTTCATTGACTGTCCCGCTGCCTGATCGGCCTTCACTGTTGTTGGGAAAGTAAGGTATCAACATGGGATCTGCGCTATGAGATGGTGATGCGACGCACACATAAGAGCCATCAAGGTCCTGTCCTCCAAGTCGCCGGCGATCCTCGCATCCCTCCACATTTTCGACGCAATATCCCCGAGTTCCTGCTTAGTGCGCCGGATCATTTCGCCTTTCTTGCCAATGGAGAGGATGGAGGGGAAGATCCAAAAGAGGGCGCGCATATAGAACGAGGATAGCTTGTTTTCGTTGTTCGTTAGTCCATCCAACGTTTCCGCTAGGGCGTGGGGCTCGCCGGAGAGGCAGTCGAAATCATAGGAAAATGCGGCGCGGCCGATGGTATCGAGACTGCACGTCCGATTAGATCGTCACTCTGCAAACAATGAAAACGACGAACGCAAAACGCCCAGCCCAATTTGTCACCTCAATCTCAATCTCCTCAGCATGGCCTTTATCGAAGAGTTTCATCCATTGTAACGCAAGTTTCGAGGATGTCTCGTAGAAAATGTGAGTTAAGTTTCTGACCGATTGCTGACTGGAATGACATATTGAGTGGGGTGGGGTGGCTGACAAGCACAACTTCGCGATACATACCTTAGAGCAGGAGCAAGCGTTCGCCTTTGTTTCTCGTGGGCGGTCTTGCCTATATGATTGTCAGTGATTGTCACCGGTACCTCGGAGTCGATGCACAGACCTTCAACCCAGAGTATACCTTCACCAAGGGTCGCCTTGAACCATTCACGAACGCCATTGGGCTTGGGGAAGCTATATATGCTTTCTCCAACGATAAAGGATATAGCTCGCTTGTCCGTGATGGAGAGTATCTGGTGCTAGAAATGTCCAAAAGGTCCAAGATGTGAGAGAATGAATTGTAATAATAGGGGAGTGGTTGTAAACTAACTTACACCGAAGGCGCCCTTGAACTTGACGACCTTGCCGAAATCCTTGTGCCATCTGAGGTACGCCGAACCGGGAAGACTATGGTAGAGCTCCCACTCTTCGCCCCATAGCTCAGATGACGGTCGCGGTCCCGGGATATTCTTCAATGCAAGACGTGTCTTGAGGAGGCGGACGACGAGTCTGAGCACAGAGAAGCCAAGTAGGCCCAAGCAGATTGTCAAGGAGTTTGAGACGAGATTGTCGAGCATTGTCCTTAACTAGTACGGACAAGTGTGAGGGTAACCGATTAAAATTACGCCAAAGAGAGGCGTGGTCTTTTATATGTTTCCTTGGGCCCGCTGGGCTCGATCACGAGAGACTCGCGGGAGACCAACCCAGTGATGAACTTAAAAGACTCCAAGGCGATGAAGGGTATCTTGGTTCATCAAGCACAGAACGTCTTCTTGCCCGTGAAGCCTAGTCCAACAGCGCAAGTCCTTCTCAAGTGTGTCAAAATCGAGATCCACACGGGAAGACATGTGGGCGGGTATTAGGCGATCTTCGTCCAGAACATATGCCGGTCATGCACAGGCGAAAGGTTTAAATGTACGCACGTCATTCACCAGAATATGCAACGCGATGATGGATTTTTCTTGTCTTGAAGTTGGTTGGTTTCGATCATCGAGCCCCAACAGGAAGTGCGATGCTCGAGGTTGATAAAAAGGCAAACGGTTCACCTACGTCTGGTATGTGTAGCCTGGTTAAACGTGGCGGATAAGGTGACGCTGGAAGACTAATACGTCGAGCCTGAAGGTTCTTCAAGTGGTATCCGGGCTTTTAGGATTCTAGCAGAGCTTCGCGGGTTAGTCAAGACGACACTTGGACGACACCCTGCCAGCGTACCTTACAGTTCTTCCTTCGGTCGATTGATCGAAATGGATCTGAGCAGGCCGGGCACAGCATGAACCGACTCACCGAAGGACATTCAGAGACTAGATGAGTGTAGTGACAGCTTAAGCGACCAAGTATTCAAACGCCGCAAGACATTACAACGTCAGGCAAGATGCAGGCATCCCGTACAAGATTCGATTGTTCTTGTAAAACTCTGGTCAGGACTCTACTTGGAGCCGGTAGAAAACGCTAGAACAACAGTACGGCTCCGTAAAATCCCTCCTCATCGCTGGCCCGTTTGTGCGTCAAACAGAGGTCGAAGCCCAATGTTGCCCGACAAGTTGACCTCCTGTGAGAAGCGCCACCTTTGCAGTATACTTGGCAATTCTGCAAAGCAAGGAGTTGACAACGGTCCTCAACGATTTCCAGGAGGACATGCGGGGCTGTGACAAGTTTCGGAGCTCTTCAGTTTCACAGTCAGACAGGCTTTCACTTGTGTATCGCAGTCAATGAGTCCATCACTATCAATGTATCATTCAAGTTGAATATTAATATTGATCTTTAGACCAAAGCGGCCACGTGTCAGGTTATTTGGTATTTGCCAGCGCGATAATCATATATAACCTAAAACCATTAGCTTTTCGTTCACCTCACGCGGATTGGAGGGCTATTCATCTATTGTATGTGGGTACGCTGCGAACGGCAAACCATCGAAGAACACGGAACGCGACCAACAAAACGCAGCGGTGGCCAAGGATATGAAACCGAAGTCTTCTGCTTCCAACGACTCAATGGCGGTCTCATCGTCGTTCAATAGTATACAGATCAACCCTCGCACCCCCAAGACGCCTAGAAGCTCACGCGCAGAACAGGACGATGCTGAAGAAGGAGTTGAACTCAGTTTGCTAGGCGAGGAGGAGAGAGAGCAAGCCTTGCAGGATTTAGACGAGGAGCGGGAGGAAGTTACCGCCCACAAAAGACTTATAGGAACCAAAGACAAGCGGAACATGGTGTTGCTGTGTATTCTGTGTGAGTGAATCCTCCTGCACGTAGAGTCTATCTGACCTGTCACCAGACCTTATTCAGGGAGTACCAGTGCGTGTTTCCATACCTTGTGTTTCCTTGCCCAATGAGCACTAATTGGGATACGTTCAGCTGGGTCTTGCTCTCGGTACGCGCCTTGAAGTCCATTATTGGAGGCTGTTTTAACGTGCTTTGCAGGTTCCGTTCCATTCCTTCTCAGAGAACACCTATCCTATTCCCAACTAGCGACATTCTCTCTCGCAAGTTATCCTTATTCGCTCAAACTATTATGGTCCCCTATAGTCGACTCTGTATACTTCCCCTCTATTGGCCGCCGAAAATCATGGATTATACCCATGCAATTCATCGTCGGCAGTTTGATGCTGTACATCTCGTTGAATGTACAGAAGTTGCTGGACAATGTACGTAGTGCGGCGTCGTCCCAAGTGTACTCTGACCCATCTCCTCAATCAGCCCGCCGACCACATTATTGAGCTCTCAACAGTCTTTACGTCTCTTGTTTTCTTCTCCGCTACTCAAGGTACGCAGTGTATTACATGTCTATTGCCACACGAGGGCTAATAAATTACGAAGACATCGCCGTCGACGGTTAGTAACCGCCTTTTTTTATTGGACGCGTGTCTAATGAAACGCAGGTTGGGCTCTCACTCTCCTTTCACAGGACTGCCTCTCGTATGCGTCGACCTGTCAGACCATAGGTCTAAACACTGGATTCTTCGCTTCTTTCACAGTTTTCCTTGCATTCAACAGCGAAGCATTTGCGTAAGTATTCCTCTAGCGTGATCCAATAGATACTCAATTCCTTCGACACGTATTCAGCACGAAATGGGGTGTTCCGCATCTCACCTTGGCCGCGTACCTCAAATTTTGGAGTATCGTGTGCTATTCGGTGACTCTTTGGCTTCTCATCTTCAAGAAAGAAGTGAGTTTTGCTTCAGAGAGCGACAGATTCAGCCTAACTCGCACCTTAGGACAAAGAACCTCCCACTGAGGCCGACATGAGCATCAAGGCCGTGTACAAAACTATCTGGACGATCTGCAAACTGCGACGTATGGTGCTGGATTTCAACTCAGAGTTCTCGTTTGATAACATACGCCTGACAGATGTTCAAATCCTCGTCTTGGTGCACCTTGTTGCGAAACTTGGGTTCGCAGCAAATG
Source organism: Asterophora lycoperdoides (assembly GCA_018850815.1). Taxonomy (NCBI): domain Eukaryota; kingdom Fungi; phylum Basidiomycota; class Agaricomycetes; order Agaricales; family Lyophyllaceae; genus Asterophora; species Asterophora lycoperdoides. The sequence goes on from JABCKJ010000277.1 coordinate 14,342, forward strand.
ATGCTGTCACTGCATTGAAGATGGTGGAGAAGGGCTTCAAACGTGAGGACTTGGCCCTTGTCGTCCTCATCGACTTCCCTTTCCAAATTATGGGAGGATGGCTGGCGGCGAAGTGGTCGCGAGGCGACAAACCTCTTCGCCCATGGTTGTATGCTTTTCCGCCGCGTCTTTTCCTGGCTCTAGTTGCAACTCTTATCGTCCTGTGGTTCCCGAAACCCCCGATCTCCACTGGATTCTTCTTCTTCTTGATTTTCCACACTATTGTGTCTTCCTTTGCATCGTAAGAGCCCCTCCCCCTCCCCCCCATTATACTACGACATAATTAAATCCCAAATCGCAGGACAGTGCAATTCGTCGGCATTTCTGCCTTCCACACGAGAGTTTCTGATCCGCTTATCGGAGGAACCTATATGACAGTGAGTTTGATGTTTTCCTATCGCCGATAACAATCGTGCTGACAGGTCTTTCTAGCTCTTAAATACTTTCACTAACATGGGCGGCACATGGCCCAAGTGGTTCGTGTTGAAAGGTGCGTTGAAGCATCATCCAACCAGACACAACCTCTGACGTTAAATCCGTAGGCGTGGATCTGTTAAGTGACGCAACATGTAAGGTTGCCGATGGCATCAATCTTGAAGGTTCGGGAAATTGTTCTTCGAGTGGAATTGGCAGCTAACATGCGTCACAGCGACAGAATGCGTTTCGGACCACGGAAAGGCGATGTGCAAGGATATCAACGGGCAATGTATCACGCATCGAGATGGCTACTATTCAATGTCTGCACTGTGCATGATCCTTGGGGTCGTGATTTTGGTTGCATTCATAATTCCCAGAGCACGTAAACTACAAGGTAAGCTTCCATTCGACTGCGTTGAGATCGGTATTCACCGCTCCCTAGCGCTCCCTATATCGGTGTGGCGGGTAAAGATGGAATAGACATGTGTGGTATACATGTTATTTATTGTAGGAATGCTACAAAGGCAAAAATCTGAACCTGCCCTAAATAGCAAACGGTCCACTGTGCCAAATATTTTCCACGTGTGAACTCCAGCTTTACAAGTGAGGAATTTTCAAAAAAAGACAACACCTTACCGCGCATTATCTCGTGAACTTCACTCAGTGAAACGCACACATGTCTTCTGCTACTATGCACTTTGGTCCGGAGTGGATGCGCACCAAGCATCAGACCCCAACGCGCTCTCAGCCCCCACCATCGCCTCCTCCGGCTGCCCCCTCCTCTGGCGCGTCTACCTATTCTGCATTGGTCTCCCCTGCTCCTCCACAGCAACCCGAGAAACGTGACGAGGTCCACCCTTTCCGTTACTCGAAGGAGGATTTGCTCAGAATTTATAGGGAGGGTGGAGGGAAGGGTGGCCTGGGGCTTGAGGTGGAAAGGTGGGAAGGGGTCGTGCGGGAACTCGGAAGTGAACCCGTAGGACTGCGCGAAATGAGTGATGCTGAAAAGAAGGTTAGGCAGAGTTCAAAGACCTTTCTTCGATGTTCAACACGCGGTCCTTACGCCAGAAATTGCAGCTCTTCCAGGGGCCTTTAAATTCAGACCTTCGTCGCCGCCAGTCTACTGATTTTCTCTCCCCGTTGTCGACACAGGCCCTGGGGAATGACAGGCCACGTATGAATCTCAACAGTCCGAGTGCCACGACTCCTTTGAGGGACCGTTTTGGCGGACTTAGACGCCGAGAAAGCGCAGGTGGGCCTCCCAGATTCAAATGACACAAAAAATCCCATGTCCTAATCGCTTCATTTCGAAAGATCAACCTACCCTCACCATACCTCGAAAGCAATCGCTCTCGAGCTTACAACCAGCCTCGCCGCGCGACGTCACTCCATCCCCTCGACGTGGTCCTAGTTTCGACGGTATATTGAGCGGCGGAGAATCTTGGGTTGCTCGCCGCCGGGCTTCGGAAGCATCCTTGAAAGCTGGTGGTGGTACTCTGCGAGAAGGGGTTGCTGATCATCAGGCCGATGACAAGACGTCCGACATCAGGGAGGAAGAGGAGGATGCAACCCATGCATCAGACGGAAATCACCGTTCAACTATAGATCCTAGTGCTTCAGATCGCGCAGCTGGCTCCCAGCCAGGTGACAAAGATCCTGTGGCAACTGGTGGGCAAGATGCCACCGCCGAAATGGTTCGTTCGTCTTTGGGTCCCAACGTCGATGGAGTACCAGCATCTATACCAGCAACTGCCGATCTGACTAGCGTCGAGTGGTCATATAAAGATCCTTCAGGCCAGATTCAAGGTGTGTCCAAGATTTTGAACGCAATGTACCATCTCACGAACAAAGCTTTACAGGTCCCTTCAATGCTATCGTGATGCAGAAATGGTTTGACGATGGCTATTTCACTGGCGATCTTCCGATGAAGCGTACTCATCTCGATACGCAGTGGGCGACGGTGGATGAGCTGGTCAAGCGCCATGGCGGTAGTACCAAAATCTTTGTCACTCCTCCTCCTCCTCCCTTAGCACCACCTGGCTTAGCATATCGCGACTCCCAAAACTATCCACAAGATCCTCTGCTATACAATGGGCCCTATCAACCTGCCCCTCTACGGAATCTCCGCAGCTCGACTTTGGACTCTTTTGGTTCCAATACCTCTGATTCACCGTCGTCGTCGTTTGGTGCTGGCCGATTCGGAAATGGGTCCCCTGATCCTAACGCGTTTGGGGGCAGAGGAGCTTATTTTGGTGACAGCAATATTGGCGGCCGTGCCCAAGCCTTTGGTACAATACCCGATCCTACTGCAGTGTTCAATCGCAGGAATGCCTTCAACGATACCTCCATGGATTCTTCGCTCGCCATGCGATCTCCTGCATTTGGGAACATCATCCCAGGCAGAGGACCTACCGTCGACGGCTTTGCGTATAACCGGACATATAGCCCTGGGCAAGGATGGAATGCAGCACCGTCGTTCGATGGAGCTAACGGCAACCGTGGCTCAATGGACTCGTTCCCTTCTCCTTTCGGACCTGCATCAGCGAACAACTTCGGAAACCTTGGACATACCCACGACGTATTTGGTAGTGACGGTTCTTCGTTTCAAAACGTGGATTATAACCATTATGGCCCTTCCCACTCCCAACACTTCTCGCCCGCCACACAATACCAACAACCTGCCGCTAATGCCTATCTTCAAGGCATGCCTCACACCATCTCTTCGGACCTTGGTCAAAGTCACGCACCCCCGCAGTCCCCTTGGAATAATGATGCACCACCCGCCAAGCGACCTGGTCCTTTCGAAGTTGCTCACCCCACCTCCGCGAACACTGTCGTCGTCCAGCCCGTCGTTGAAGCTTCCCCTTGGGGCCAAGCGAGTGAGCCTTCCAGGCCAAGCTCACAGGCTAACGAATCATCATGGATACCGTCATCGCATAGTCCTGTCGAAGAGAACTGGAAAGTCTCACCTACGCCTGACAGCCTGACCGCCTTCAACATTGGTCAGCATAACCAACAGCAGCAGCAACTTGCCAATGCAGAAGCCATCACAAGCAATGCTGAATCCTCAGAACCTTCTGTCATCGTTCCGATCCTGGATACCGCGCCGGTGGCTCCCGAGCCTGTTGCAAAGGCAGCTCCTCCTGCCAAGTTGAAAGCTAAAGTGACCGCCTCAGCTACCCAACACTATCCTACCCCTAAGGCCCCCTCTCAGGTGGCCCAAGAGCCTTCCCCCCCACCCCCGGCGCCCAAAGCTGCATGGTCGAAGGAAGAGGAGAAGACCAAACCTTCAGGCGTCTCTGTCAGCTTGCGCGAGATCCAGGAAGCCGAAGCAAAGAAGGCCGAGGCACGCAAGGCGGCTGAGAGAGAAAAAGAGCGCGCTTCTCGTGCAGCTGCACCTGTCGTCGAAACCAAGGAAGGTGTGCAGCCTTTCACCGCTTCCTGGGGCCTTCCGACCTCACAGGCTGGGTCGCGCGCCAGTGCACCTGTGAAGGAGTCACCGTCGTCAGCCACCCCTGCTACTCCGCCTGTGTGGACTACAACTCCCAAACCCGCTGTCACCAAGAAGACCATGAAGGAGATCCAGGAGGAAGAGGAAAAGCGGAAGAAGAATGCGACCAAGGAGACCGCTGCGTCTGCTGCACGAAGGGCATACGTAGACACCACCCAGAAGGTTAGTTTGCCCTTGCATCAATTTTGCTTCGCGTGAATGAGTGAATGCCTTTTTTCTAGGTTACGCCTCCTCCTGTGTCGCAGGGAGCATGGACCACGGTCGGGCCAGGTGGGAAGGCAAATGCTGTAACGGCACCTCCTCGTCCAGTCATTACATCATCCTCTTCGAGCTTGAATGTGCCCAATTCATCTGCACGCACGAATGGCAATGCTACTCCCCGACCTATCTCCGTGTCCCCCGTTGTCAAAGCTGCCCCACTAGCCAGGAACGATGAGCCGGTACCGCCTTCGCATGACTTCGTCAAGTGGCTCAGTGGATCTCTAAAAGGCTTGAACAGTTCCGTGAATGGTATAATACGCTACCCTTTGTTTCTGTCGAGCTTTAACTCATTATCTTACCATTCCTCCTTTAGTGGAAGAGATCATGCAGATGCTGCTCTCCTTCTCCATAGATCCCGACCCATCGACTATCGAGCTGATCTCAGAGCTGATCTACGCCAACAGCACGACACTCGACGGTCGACGTTTTGCTGCTGAGTTCATTAGCAAGCGCAAGACTGATGCTGCGGCACGGCCTAAGGGCACCGCTGGCACAAAGACGGCGACAAAACCGGTCTCGATAGCGGATGTGGTGAAGGCAGCGCCAAAACCGGCACAATCGGAATGGGGATTCAAGGTTGTGAACAAGAAAAAGAAGGGTGGGAGGGCATGAAGTGGATAGCCTGACAGTCGGAACCTTGCCGTATTAGACATGTTGTATCTTGGTAACTCAATTCTCCCAAATCACCCATGTACCGAACTTGGGATAACATTGAGATAAACGGCAGCGTCATGCATCACTAAAGAATCAGTACCGTCAACTCATTATCCAAGGCATTTTGAGGAGACCGTTAACCTCCGCCCTAATTTTGCATTCGAATTTTATCAAGTTGAATTCTACTAGTAGTCTCTTCCAGATAGGAACTTGGAAGACATTTCGCCGTACGCGTCATGAATTGCGCCACATCAATTAAATATCCACCCTACTTAGTAGACACGGCTTCTTGATGAGACTGCCAAGGTACTGACTGTCCCTCATGTTACTCATGCTTTGACTGGCACTCGCAGATATAAGCAGATTTCATGAAGTAGTAATAGTAAAATAATAGTACAACAACTCCAACGATTATGGTACATTAAAATTAGATGCGTCCATAGATGATGGTACATTACAATTAAATGAATCGCTACTATACAAGTCCGAAATCGCATTCTAAATCGCGTTCGTACACTCTGTTACTTCAGGCTTCAACTTCCGACCAGTCGCTGCCCGTGTCCTCGTTGTCTTTGTTGTTGGGACGCTTAGGTGCATCAGTGTCGGCGGAGGCCAGCAGGAATTCGTCGCCAGACTCCGGCGACTCCGACGACTCCGATGCAGGAGAAGCATCCGCTGGACCCTCGACATCGTAGCCTTTGATAGTGACGACGAAGGCAGCTAGTGAGGGCGAGGGCACGATTGTGGCGTCGGTGGTACCGGAGGGGGTGTTGGGAGTGACGATGGATACTGCGCTATCGGTCAACGAAGACTCTGAAGGCGCTTCCGAAGGGGATGGAGGATAAGCAGCGGCCGCGGAATCAGAGGCGATTTGGGACACTGTGGTGGCAGCCTCGAGCGTTGGGGAAGGCGTGGAAGGTTCGTCGACAGGAGGGGCGGGCTCAGCCACGTCTGCCTTCAATTCGGGAGTGGTGGCAGTGGCTTCAGCTGACGGGATAGGCTCGGATGCCGTAACAGGCTCGGTAGTCGCGACAACAGTATCAGTAACCTCAATGTTCGCAGCCTTGGCCTCCTTGGAAAACCTAGTCCTCCATCGCCCATCGATCTCAGCCTCCAGCTCCTCAAGCGCGCGCTCAACCCTGGCCACAACCTCCCTCCTCATGTTCCTCAAATCATCATTCCCGAAGCTTTGAACCGCGTCCAGCTGCGTGAGCAGCGCGCTCAACGCTTGTTCGTAGAAGCGTACGGGGTGATTGCGCGAGGTGTATGCGAGATGGACTGTGGCAGAGGATTCAAACCCGGAAGAGATAGGGCTGCCAGGGACGGGATGCGCGGCGAGGAAATCCAGCGTAGAGGGAAATGTAAAGTCGGCGGAAAGTGCTTGGAAGGCTGCGTCGATGCTGCGGACGTCGTTCATGGAGTTGAAGATGTCCTTGGATCTAGGAGCAGCGTGAGTAGAGGCAGCTTCAGCTGGCGCCTCGGTGGCCTTGCCCTTGCCTTTGCTTTTGGATGATTCGGCCTTAATAGAAGCAGATGAAGAGGTGATGGAGTCCTTGAGGGAAGCAATGATAGCCTGGATGGTATCCCTGACTTCAGAAGAGTACTCGCTGTTAAGTCGCGCCTCGAGTTGTTGCTTCAATGTCTCCTCAATAGAAGGCGAGGTTTTGGGGATGCTCGAAGGAACCGGGGCAGAATTCTGCATTGCAAACATTAGTATGCTGAATTGAAATCGGGATAGAAAGATGATAACGTACTACGATAGGCGCGGCGGTGGAGCTGGAAGGCTTCGAGGAAGATTCCGACCCCGAGGCTTGAGCGTTGGAAGGCTGCTTAGCCGTCGCGGAGGCGGGGGGCGTGAACCAATCAACGAATTGCTGTAGCATCGCGACCCCGTCGAAGGACACACGATCCTTGGAAGCGGCAGTGTCTGACTTGAATCCCACATTTTGGTCGAAAAGACTGATGAATGGCGCCAGTGCGTCGACCTTCTGGGGGTTTCCGAGGAAGAAGTTGGAGGCCTGTTGGATACCCTCTGCCAAAGACAGCTCGGGCTTTGTTGCCGCGGGCTGGACGGGAGTGGGAGCAGCATCCGGAGCTGGAGCAGGAGGATTGAATGTTGGTTTAACACTCAGGAGCTGCTTCAGGAGTTCTCCGATGACCTCGCCCTCCTCCTCGAACGAAGGCTGTGCTGGCTTCTGAGGCAGTATGTTAGTCCCGGATATACGGGTCGGGTGGAGGCGAGGACACACCGGTCTCACAGGCGCGGGCTTCTTGGTAGCTGTGACGGTGGTGTAGGGTCCCAGTAGGCTCTGAAGAGAAGGGTGGAGAACCAAGGATTGGCTGGAAGGCTGGTTGGAGACCTGGTTGAAGGTCAGATAGGTGTGGCGTGGATGGGGCAAGACGTACATGTACATGTCTGTGGCAATGGGGTTGGTGGCCAGCGTCCCGCGGGCCGCACTGGCGAACCTTGGCATGGCGTTCTGGGAAAGTAGCGACGTGCGCTCGCTCCCGCTCCTGCTGAAGAAGAAGACATGTGGCCTTCTCCTGATGCTTCCGGCGGATTTCCTCGGCCTGATGACGTACCTCGGCCTCTGCCTCCATCTGGGCAAGGAAGCGAAGTCGCTCCTCCCTGTCAAGTTGATGGCGAAGAATTGCAAGATTATCGCGGACATAACCAGGATAGGTGCCGTAGGTGGTAGGGGCCTGAAGATTCAGAGCATAGGGTGTGCGACCGTATCGAGAGCGAAGGTAAAGGTCTTCCTCTTGCTTGCGCAGTTGGATCTCTTCCAGGCGACGACGGAGGGCTTCCTCCTCGCGCTGGACAGCTTCAGCAGCGAGGTATTCAGCCTCGGCTGCCTCGGCCTCAGCAAGGGCAGCAAAATACCTGTCCCTAGGGTTGTTCAGGGGGGGCTGAGGGTAGGAGAGTGGCGAAGAGAAACGAAATGCAGGCGCGTAGTGCAACATTTCTGAGAGGGTAAGTTGATTGAACTGAAGTTGACGTTGACGTTGGTGAGAGATGTGTTAATTACTCACCACCAACGCGGGTGCAGTCTTTATAGTCGGGGCCATGGCTGCTGAATAAGGCATGAGTACGCGCGTCGGGACGCGTGTATTGTTCTGCGGTATTCCATGTCCAAGGTCAACAGTCAGCAACGCGCGTACTAAGCCATTGCTTAGTGCTACGGACTACTAGTACATACTAGGCACGCGTAGAACTTTCTCGTCATCCCACGTGGTTTGACCCGTTTTGGCAGTCAACAGTGTGATTCAAATCGAAACCATGTGCTTGGCCAACTTGACACTTGTACCCGGGAAAAATGCCGTACAACTGCACTTGCACCTGATCTTCATGTCGGCGAAGTACATATAAATTCCTTCCATTCTATTAACCTATAAAGATAGACACTGTATGAATGTCTACTGGTAATACATGTTATCGTGACGGATTCATAGCAAGTTCATAGCAAGTTCATAGCAAGTCGTTCACCCTTACCCCCGGTACTGGAATATCTTAACATACTTGACCTCCCAATCTACAGCGCAAACCGTAAGCAACGTGAGAAATATAGAGGACTGCGACCCACAAGCTTCGGACATCGAGGCGCCGTTCTTCCGCACGAATTCCTCGCATGTGGAGAAACCGGTCCGCTGAGCGCAGCTCTGCTCCTGCCCAGGAATGCCAGCCGAGTTCCAGACACCACCTGCCCAATCTCCGCTGAAGAAACGGGGAACGAGAAATTAAACTTCGACTCCGCGATCATCTTCAAGGGAAAGAGACTCACCACAAGGTCGTGTCGAAGATAGCGTGGTGGCTATTGAAGAACTTAAAGGGATCACATGAGTCGGCAGGCCAGCGCGCCTGTGGTAGACCCCATGTTTCCGGGCGGGGTACCTCGTTGACGATATCAGCAGGCTCAGAGCCGCGAGGGAAAAAGAATACAGAGATTCCAGAGCCGTCCCATTGCACTGAGAGTAGCTCACGTTCACAACATGCAAAACCAGACGTTTGGGAATGTACGTACTGGCATAGGTCCCACCTCCGATGCGGTTGAACCCTGCTCCGAAAGAGTTGCTCGTCGGTGCGCGAATGCCACAGCCCTGGTTGCCAGTCGTATCGACATTGCAGTCGGTGCCACCGATGACGGCACCTGAGGTTCTGAGCACGTTGGAGTTTGAACTGGGGAGCCTGCAACCGTCTGTCGTGTGGATGGTTGCCTGGTTGTTCGTGTAATCGTGGACGCCTTCTACGATATCGATTTCACCGCCAACTGGCCAGTTGGGTCCATTTGTCCAGAACGCCCTATGCGAAGGTTGTAGCAATGTTGTTTATTGACAAAAGACTACTCACGGCCAGATACCGCAACCCGTGGGCATGTGTACAGAGTCCATGATGACCAATCCTCCGTTGAACTGCGACTGGGTGGTAATACGAATACTCTTCCGTGTATTAGGAACATTCGCGGTCGTCTCGACTCGCATGATTGCATTGCCATCGTTATTGATGTCCAGGATGCCATTCGCACGCTGTAGACACCCTCCTGTTATTCTCAATCAGGATTAGGACGTTGGAATGTGAACTTACACCAGTGGCTTGGTCAACAAACTCCACGATACCTGTGAGAGCTCATTAAATACGGCGTGGAAATTGTATGATAGAACAAGACTCACCGTGCGTAGGATCTGGTGCAGTGAAAAAGTCCCATCCGTCGTAGAAGTCGTCACCTTGCTGGTGTGCGTAGTCAACGGGCGTGGTCGCATGGATACGATGTATTGGACACTCACATGACTTTCCGTCAACTTCCAAGGAGACGAGGGGGGCGCATTTCCAGTGGGCTTGGGGCCACCCGAAGAAGAGCTTCGCGTCGCAGTCGAATCGGCACGAGATGTGCTGCTGGATGGGAGGGCTGCAGACGTGCTGCCGGAATTCGTGTCTTGTCCACCTCCTAGCGGTAAGGTGCCAGACTTCCCTGGCTTACAGTAGACGGCGTGCGCGTTGGCGCTGGGGTCCTGCGTGACGAGGATGCCGCCAAAGGCCACACGGAGGTCGCGTGCGAGGCTTTTGGTGTGCTTGGTTGCGTGGCTATGGATCTTCTGCATGGCACGCGGCACCAGGCTTGCCGAGGATGGAGAGGCATCGGCGATGAAGAGTATGAGTCCGAGAGGGAGGTATTTGAGAAACAGCATCGGGATGGGTAGATTGTAGTGTAGGCGTTGAAGAGCGACAAGGGCGAGTTTGCCGGAGAATAAGTATAAGAAGCAGTAAAAGATGAAAGGGAGAGGGCGCAGCCGTCGACAAAAGGTACTCAAGACAAGCTTGGGGAGATAGTGGGAACAACGAGCGCGGATGAAGAAAAATAACGGCCTTGTTCCTAGGTGTGGGCGGGGTTTATGAATAGAGCTAGCGTTTCCGGCCAGCCGTTAAGGGTGAGGTTGAAACTCTCAAGACTATAACAGTCTAACAGACGTCGACTGCCCTATCGACGGTCGTTCCAGAGTTCGTAAGATGAGCTGGCGATCGTGTAAAAGCCAAGAGAATGGGAGGGTAAGATGTAGTAACCCAAAGCCGCGAAATTTTGAAGGCTTTGGTCACGCTTCCCCATTGTTCTTCCAAAAGGATTTCTCAAGGGCTTCGAACAGTGACATTCTGACAGGGACATTCTGCACAGCAAAGTCGACATCGGTGTCCCGAGTCCACGTCCTTGCAACGTGGAGATGTAAGCACGGTGAAAACATCGTGTGGAATGGTGTCGCTGTTTGATCATGTCGACCGTCAAGGACGGCTCGAGGTAAGCTTGAGGACAACTGGAACAACCGTGTTCTGATCGTGTCTGTATCGTATGATATCGTGGACGGTCATGAATCATATTGTGATCATATTCAACACACGCCTTGCTGGCCGACTCCCCGAAAGACCGCCAGCAGGGAAACAACATACGGCACTCCTATAGAGAATGATCAAGATTAAGAATATACTCATGGGTTAAGGAGGATCAGAGACTGCAGAATGAAAAGAAAAGAATAAAGAAAGATCGAAATAAGGAATGTACAGAGAACCCCATAGCTTGCAAAATTATCGGCCCACCAGACGGCCGTTGGGTGGATGGATGGATGAAAAGGCATTCGTAAAGAAAGACTGTCCAATGTAAACCGAAACCGAAACGAGAACCTTCGGCGTCCGGGCCACTGATGGAACCTAGCTCTAGCTAGATTGCATCAACGGTGGGAGCCAGGTGCGAAGGCCTCTCTCACGCTCCGTCGCAATTCTTCGTGATCGCGTGTCGAGCTTGCCACCGAGGAGCCAGGCTGCATGTGGGAGGCGGTGACGCTGGATGGAACAAGACCCTCGGCATCCCCGTCGACAAACTCCAGAATTCTGCGACCAAGAAGCTGGATCTCGCCCTGTCCGTCGCCAGTCTCTGTGTCGTGTTCGGAGTGTGTGTGCGAGTGGTGAGAATGGGGTGTTCCCACGGAAGACGATGGCGTAGATGCGCGAGATTGGGCAAGCGTGCGGATGTTCGGTATGAGGAGGCTCGAAGTACGGATGTTGCTGATCAGCTGTGGGTCTAAAGGACATTGGAAGGATCAGTACATTGTCTGGGACAAGCACGACAAATTAATTACCCCCAGACTCCAAGAGCTGGACGATTGTCCACACAGCGATATGTTGGAAAGTGGCGTCGGGGCTGCTCAGGAACCGGTGGAGATACCTGTGCATGCCGCCATCAGGCTTGTCCCACACGTCATTAAACGCTGAGTAGTCGTCTGTCGCTGTCCGTCCATCTTGAATCGCAAAATTAGATGTTGTCCATCTTTAGCATTCAGAAAGCTCACCTTTCGACGACAGATTTCCCAGCGCCGCTGCACTATTGCCTTGCACTTCCGAGCTGGGCGAATCCGTCAACGGAATCAATACCTCGCAAATACCCATCTCAAGCAATTGGCCCTTCAATTCATCTGGAACGAGGATATCAACACGATGATTGCGTCATACATGTTGAAAACTTACCGCTAAGAGCCAGCACGGCCACACATGCCGTCATCTCGCTCTGTACATTCATAGGCACCTCTAGCACTAGTTCTTTGATCGACTGAACTGCCCCAGCCTTCACGATGGCGGTTTTGTTCTTCTCGGAGCTCGCGGCCAGGTTGCGGAGAGTGGAAATGGCGTGGCACTGAACCTCTTCATTGTCCTTGAACGATAGAAGATTGATGAGAGGTTGCAGGAACCCAGACTCGATGATGGGCGACTCGTTCTGGGGATGGATGGATACGTTACGGACACAGGCCGCGGAGGAAAGAATGAGTGGTAGGTATGTGGATTGGAGAAGTCGGAGGAGAGACACTAGGCCTTCAGCCTTGACAATCTCCAATTGGTATTTCTCTGAACATGATATAGCTCATCAGCGTTTATTCAATAGCAGGAGTGTAAAAGACACTGACCATCGCTAGCCAGATTTCGCAGCGCCAGCGCGGCCTGGCATTGGACCTTCAAACTAGAACTGTCCATGAGCATGACGAGACTGGTCACCAACTTCGGTTCGCTCTGTGCGAGCTTCTTTCGATTGGCGCCTTGGATAGATGTCAGACTAGGGGCTTGGATGCGGCAATGGATGACGTACCATCAACAGCGATATTGCTCAGAGCCGTCGTGCAGTAGTATTGCACGTCAGTATCTGGTGAGTTTAGCAGGCTCACTAGCACAGGTATCGCACCAGCATTCACAAGCTGCTGCCGGTTCTCGTCTGAAGCGAACGTTATGAGGTGTACCAAACACGTAATGGACCCCGCCTACCTGAATGTGTCATGTTAAGGAGCGCGCCAGTAGCATTTCGTTGGACACGCATATCCTTCGATCGAGCCAGCCGAGTAAGAGGAACCAGAGCGCCAGACTTCGCAATCTTCGTCTTGTTGTCATCTAAAAAAACACTTCTCAGGCCATGGAATCCGAGGGAGATGAAGTATGTGGAACCGACCGTGGGTAGCGAGATTGGTGACGCATCCGACAGCGTTGCATTGCACCTCGACATTGGGACTGAGCATCTGGCGAATGAGAGGCTCCAGCCCACCCAGCTTCACAATGAGGAGTTTGTTGTCAGCTGAATCGAGAGTTAAACTTCGAACGACGGGATTGATGTGCTCTAAGCTTACTGTTGACAGCCAGATTTCCAAGCGCAGCACTGGCAGCCCGCTGCACTTCAGTGTCATGGCTGCTCAAAAGGAAAAGAATGGGGTCGAGTGTGTCGCGACCAACAGGGCGAACTTCTTTTTCCGTAATTTCTGCAAAAGCTAGTGCCGCGCTTCGTTGAAGATCAACGTTGTCGGAGAAGGACAGCGTGGTTAAAGCAGAGAGTGGGGACCCCGTGAAGAAATTGGTGGTCGTTCGGTCTGTTGCAATATTGAGTTGTAGCGCTGTGTTTGAAAGAGGAGACGGAATCGTACTCTCAAGGTATTGGAGCAAGTCCGCCACAGCTTCCCTCTCGTTTTCAAGAAGTAATGGCTCGTAGGACTGTGATCGACGTCCCTGGACTAAAATGGTCGGGTGGTTAGGTATCCCAGATGGTTTCCCTTGAGAAAGAAAGTTCCGCACAGCAGGTTTCACAGCAGCTGCTGATATTTCCCATGGCGCTAAGTAGATATACAGTGAAGAAGGAGGCTGTGCTTGGGCGCTCGAGGGCAGCAGAACAACGCCAGACTGAGAGGAGAGCAGCAACAAAATAAACTCAAGCCGTCAAGCCGGGTCTGCAGTGTTCAAGGCTTCAGGTGCCGTGGGAACAAGGCGGCTGTCACGTGCGTATCTGATCGTACTTATAACTTCCCGTCTACTAGACGGTCTATTCTGAAGTGAGTTTACGAACATTTGAATAGACCAAGTTCTTTGTAAGCGTAATTAGAATGGAAAATCAAGCTATCACGAGAGAGATCCTACTTTTAGGATTCGAAGCG
>JABCKJ010000278.1:5770-28161 GCA_018850815.1 Asterophora lycoperdoides
AGAGCGCTTATTAGGAGGTATTCGCGTGGGTTGTGACTCTGGTACAGAACGTTTGGGCCGCGATCCAGAAGATGTTTCAATACACTTTGGAGAAGGGGCTGGAGAGACATTGAGATTGTGCTGCTTAGGGCTGCTCAACCAGGATAGAATGTTCATCCGTATGGGTTTGCCTGCGGTCCTGGAGGCTGGATATCAGGGTCTCCACCACGAGCAAGCTCTGGATGTCTCAGTGACCTCTTGGACTTTCGTCGTGTCCAGGACGGCGACTAGTGGACCCTTTATCCGCTGAGCAAAACCCCTTCGGATCGGGAACTGTGAGGGAAAAGTCGCTTATTCTCGCCTCTTTTACTAAATCGAAGAGGTCATGACTGCGATAGAACAAAGCCCCGGACGACTCAGGTGAACCAAGCCCCAGATTGGCAGATCCTGCTCGGCCTTGCCGAAATCAGGACATATTGAGGAAAGCAGTCGTGCAGCATCGTCGTACTTAAGCTCTTCATGCGATTCGACAAGGCGCACAGTCGACATCGGCACAGGACACAGTCGACCAAGTGCAAACGGGTTAGTTGGCCTTGATTGGCCACACTACCCAAGCCTTGAAGCTTGATGAACAGATTTGAACTAGTCTCGCCTAGACTTGAACATACAACTTTGATTGTACAATGATTGTGTGACAGTCACAAACTTGTCAAAAAGCTGAAAAGCCCTCCGACAATCAATCACTTCAGCGATCCAACGGCGCAGGAGGACGTCGAACTTGGGTTTATTGGGACTTTTGAAGGTCCATGGGTACTCGCAGGCGAGAAGTAGAGGAGTTGCCTATTGAGACTTTTGAATAGGGCGCGCACGGAGGGCCGGAGGTGAGAGACCGTTGATTCTGTGCTGCGTCGCTGCGAGCATGGGTCCAGAGCTTGCCATGTCCATATACGACACAGATGATCAAGCCCCGTTCTCCGGTGCCTGTCGGTACGCCTTGCTATCGCTATCGCTGAACAAACAGGTTTCATCCAAAAGCGCAGTCCCGACATCGACCGGATTCTAGGCCACAAAGAGCAAGAAAGAAAGAACAGTGTTGTTCGCTGAATATTTGGTGAGTAGGCCTTTTATTGTCAGAGAGGGCAGACTGGAGGACTACCTTGAGCAGACGTGTGGGTCAAAGAGACTTCACCTTTTCGGACAATGATGTCCCTGCATCCGCCCCTATTGTTTTAATTGTTCACATCAAATAAATAGTCTCCGTTTGGTTGCCGTTCCATCATTGCGACGGTTGGGACTTGGCATTCACCGCACCCAGTAAATCCCTTCACCGCCGCTCGCCACATCGTCCACCGTACATGTAACATAGGACACTCCAGGAAGCATCCTAACCACCTATCTTCACCATCTCAGTGTCTTTCTGAAACTTCTTTCACTCGGCCACTTCATTCAAACCCCTAGGCGCTCTCTCTCTACAACACCATTTTCTGGGATTCGATGAATGCATCGGAAGCTCCGATCTTACGGGCGGGACGAGTACGCATCAAAGGACCAGGATCACTCTCTGGCTGGGCCTGGAGAGTGAAGCCACTTGTCCTGACGAACAAGGCGCTGGTTATCAACGGTTATAAGGTGAGTCTGAGGCTATACACTCGTGGACCAAAAATGACCTGACGCTGCCACTTCCTGCGTAGGATGTAATACCTCTTGATCAAGTCACGAAAGTCGAGCGCGTGGACTTGAAGCCCTACTGTCTTCTCCTGGAAGTGAAGAACAGGACATATCACCTCTCTTTCGAGACCGACGGGGAACTATACGACTGGCAAGACGATGTCTATTCGCGCTGTCCGTTAATAGGCGTTGGGAGCCCCCAAGGCTTCGTACACAATGTCCATGTTGGCTTTGACCAGCTATCAAATCCATTTAGTGTGCGTTGCCACATTTCTTTATTGTCTACTGCTCACGTTTGCTGAGGTGTGCCGTACCACCCAGGGTCTCCCATCGCAATGGAACAAGCTCATCAACCCAGGATCTCCAGCTGTAGTTGGTGGTGATTTTGAAGAGGACGAGGTGGATGTAAAACGCAGCTCCTCTACGACTGCAAGCCCATTACACGGCACCCCTTCACTTGCATACACTCCTGCCACGGTCAAGAGGAACTCGCGTCCGCGGTCACTTGTGATCATGGATGGGAATCACTCCATCAAATTCGACAATGGTTTCTTTACGGGATGGATTTGGAAGGCCCGGTGGCTAGTTCTGAGCTCCAAGAAGCTAACGATATATCGGTCTCCCGTACGTCCATTTATATACTCCCAATCCGCTGATAGTCTAACTGTATGTTACCTCGCAGCGTGCAACCTCCGGTTTGGTCATTGAAATTTGTGATATCAAGAAGGTGGACGTTGTGAAGGCGCGGCGCTTGCGTATCGAAACCAAATCGGGGAAGCGTTATTTCGTCTCGTTCAGACTCGCCGAACAAGCCCTAGCTTGGTGTTCCGCTATCTCTACGGGTGTGACCAACGCCCTCGATATCACCCATCCATGGAACTTCAGGCACAACTGTCATGTCGGTTTCGACCCCGTCACAGGAGAATTCACGGTCCGTTCAAGTCTTGGCATCACCGGCCTTCTCCTAAACTGACTACAATATCTATTCTGCGTAGGGCTTGCCCAAGGAATGGAGACAACTTATGGAACATCCGTCACCCGCACAGGCTGCGTCGTAATAATGTCTTAATTTATGAAGGAACACTTGGACTTAGCTGGACTACACTTATGCTCTCGTCATGCTATTTATGCGCCTAATGGTCTTTTCTTATCTCTGGAGATATGTACCACGTAATGTAATCCTTCCCGCCGTACTCTCACTCGTCACTCATCACACCCACATGTCCGATTAACCCTGGCGCTGCAAGACTCCTTAACTTACATATGTATATCTTTGGCTTCCTCCTCAAGGCTGGCTTCTCAGCGCTCTAACAATGGCTGAATCTTTGTACGCTACTCGGAGATGTATGATCGCTCGCGCCACCGACGTCTGTGGTGTATCCTTTCGCCCTTGTTGGATTCCACATTTCCTTAATTATTACGTACTACTTGCGCCGGACCCTGACGGCTGTAGCTGCCAGTTTCATGTGTCCTCGCTTGTATGTACTTACTGTACGTTGTATCTGTCAGAGCACAACCGTCCTCAGGCTGCAGGCTCAAAACATACGCTCCTAGTAAGCAGGTAAGTCGGTCTCTCCTGAACGATTGAAATTCGCAGTATGTCTCTGGCACTCCGTATCACTTCCTTCCTTCTGGTGGCGTTTAACGCGGCGTACGCAGCTAATAACGCCCAAGGTGCGTCCCGCTTCATCGTCATAGGGATTTGGTGTTAATATCCTGGGACAGTGACGTGGTTCCACACAGGTCAGTAATGAATTCAGTTTCTGGGAGTGAATGACCATCTCATGACGCCGCCATTCAAGGAGGAGCACCGGGTGCTTGTGGACAAATGCATTATGACGACGAGTACGTCGCTGCGTTGGCCTACGGAACTTTTGACACTTACCCGTGAGTGATCCACTAAACCGTAATTCTTATTCATTCAACCGCACGGGCAGTGGCGCCAATAAACACGACCCAAATCAGTATGTTGTTTATTACGCCGCCTGCTTGTGCTATTCCTGACGTACATTCGTCCTTCGGAATCGAAGCAATCCCACCTGCAATAGGCACGTGAGAGCAACATGTGAGCTCCTCCCTGCTCCTCCGTTCGTCGACCGCGGGTTTACGGCTAACTAATCTCCATCGTTAGTTGAAGGAAAATCCGTTGTCGTAATGGTGGTTGACCGGTGCCCCGGCTGTCACGAGGCCGCCGACATGGATTTCTCGCCGACTGCGTTCTCTGTGCTCGCAGACCGATCAAGAGGGCGACTGTACGGTGTGGACTGGGACTGGACCGATCTGCCTCTTGGACCCATTACGAAAGGCCAGAAACGCTCAGAACGACGGAGGAGATCGAAGGGCGTCGTGCAAATGGATCTCCAACCAGAGCTGTCTAGTTCCTCAAGGCGCAATAATGTTGATGCGAGTGATACTGCAGAGCGCGCGGCTGGACTCGATCCACCTACAGGTCTATGATAAGCCTTATATCATATTGTCAATAGATGTGCGCTCACGCAGGAGGAAGCAACGCCACATCCACATTGCTGAGCTACTTGAACGCACAACGTAGGAACCTTTATTGAAGGATATCTCCATAGCATACTAGTGCAAAGGAATAGGATACCTGGTGCATGGGAGTGTATATAGACCATGGCGCATCGAGCGCACGATGTCGATGGATGCGGACACCGGATCCAAGCGTCAGGATACCTGGTGCATGATAATTAACTAATCACCGTGAGTGGAATCAATGTTCGTCGGCACGCCGCTGCTATACTCGCGAAATACGTTCAACTGAACAGGCTATTTGGACGGCGGGGCGGCGATATTGAAGCACCAATTGCGTTATGAAGATTTCGTGGTACAAAACGGGAAAGGTTATGCCATACGCCATCCAACTGAGTCAACCTACGAGATCAGATGAATCCAAGAATTTAAGAAACATTGCATCTGATTAGTGTGGTATCCTATGTTCATGCCCCGGGTATAAAAGTAGTACAATTGCGATTCAGGCTCCTCATTCCTCCTCCTCCTCTTCATGGCTATCGTCCCCGTCATCAGGGTTATCCGGAGCATTCATCACAACCCTCCTCTGCCAGTATTCGACGATTGCGCCGTTCAAGCGATCTCTGACGTCCTTCGGGTTTGTCCTGCCATCTGGCATTTGAGATGTGTACTCCGAGTGCAGAATTCCCAGTTTGGATTCCAGTTCCCTATGCAGGTGCAATTGCTCGATCATCTGTTGCTTGGTGAGGTTTTTCGTCACCAGAATCAGCTTCTTGTCGATGTCCTCTGCGGTAGCATACTGAATCCCTCGATCGTACGGTTTTCTCCTTGGCTTCTTTGGACTGGGGACTTTCAAACCGGTGTTAGCTGGGTATTCTGGCCGTTTGTATCCGCGGAAAGCAGGGTTATCCCCTTCGAAGGGAAGAGAGAATACGTCGTGGCGGTCATGAGGTTGCTTTTCGAGGATTCGTAAGTATGTGACTTTGGAGGCGTGCGCCGGAGCAATGCAGACGAGACGTATGACACTGAAGTAATCCATATCTTGCGCAGCGACGCCGTTGCGGTTTTTGAATCGGCCAGGATGGTCGAGCGCAGACTGGGTTTCCTGGACGATATGTGGATATTTCTCTGGGGCAAAGGTGGTACCGTTGTTCTAATTCCAAATTGCTTACATCGGCACACTCGAATGTTTCGAAAAACGAAAGACAACATACCCGCATCCAGAAGAGTCTCGGTGTCACAGAGTCGATGGAGTCCTGCACGACGTCACTAGGGACAGAATTGTATTTCAGTTTAACCTGAACGGCCAACCAGACGAATTCCGTAAGGCTGTCCAACTGAAGACACATGAGCAGATCCGGCCCGAAGTTATTGTCAGGGAGCAAGATTGGTCCATCAAGTCGTCCTTGCAGCCATCGCACAACGTCCTCCGGCCTTTTGGAGCGACGGCACAAGATGTGGGCAGGAGAAGATAAGCCGCTCGTCACCCTCCCATTCGAATCTTGTTCCACTTTCAAAGGATAACAAACGGGAGCGAATCTGTGTTCTCCCAGGGCATCGGTCCAACGAGATACGAGTCGAGCATTGCGCTGATATAATCCTGTGGACTTCTCGCTGGGAGTTACGAGATCGAAGTGTTTGAAAAGAGGGGTGAAATTACGAAAGTCGTCCGCTAGACGTGACGCGACGTAAAGCTCGTAGCCATTCGTAGTTGGTGTGTTGTGCCCAATGTGTTCGATGAAGTATTGATGGCGCTGAACCCAATTCTCACCCATCGTTGATATCCAATGGTCGGCCGCCAGATATGCCAGGGGCTCATCAATGACCGGAGGTGCATCAGGAGCTGGGTATCGGGCAAAGCCGCATTCCACCATAACAGTGTCAATGACGACCAGTCTATCCTCTAGGAAGTCGAAGCTTCCACTGGTGAGTCGATGATACACCATTCGTTGTACATTGCGGACTAGGTTTGTTTTAGGGTGGATTGTCGAAAGATTCTGTGCTGAACGTCCACAATGTGGTCAACCGTTATTCTCGAAAAACTCTTTCCTGCACGAACATACCTCGAAGGAAATCGAACGGACACAGGCGCGAAACGTGCATTGGATTCAACGCAGGTTCTTCATCCTCAAAGCTGCCGCCATCCTTCGGTGTGAAGAAGGTGATTCTGTAGACGTAATCCGTCAAAGCTCGATGAGGACTGCGCAGGCCCTGCTTGAGAAGTATCTGTATGAACGCAGCAGTGAACCGTGGTCTGGATATTGGGAATCAATGCGGTCGCAACGACGCACAAACTGTTCTCAATACTCACCTCCCGATGAGCCACGACCCGACCCGACGAATCAATTCGCGCCCAGATGGTGAATCCCGATACGCCGGGGAAAGAAACTCTCGCAGATAAGTGCGAACTTTCTTTTCGTCGAACATGGGGCTGGCGTCAGTGACCCCAGTATTGAGAGCCGCCTCTTTCCCCAGAGATGAACTGAGAGCGTCAACGATGATGTTATAGTTCAAGGAGGTGCCGGTGATGATGAACTGGAGATCGAGGGAAATCCAAGTAGCCAACATCGCTCGCAAGACAGGACGGTGTTTTGTACTATCCTGATTCACGAATGCCGCCTCGTACGTGTCAGCAGCGAATTGAGCCTCGTCGATGACGCAGTAGATGCTCTTATCAGAGCTCCCGGGCAAATTCCGTATCGCTTGCATGCAGCTATGCAGGGACTTTTTCGAGTGGTTCAGCAAGAATTTGGTTCGCAAATAGCACAGATGTCGCGACAATTGCAGAAAGACATCTCCTCCGCCCTTTTCGAAGTCATCTGATGCTAGAAGCCCGTTATCGGCCTGAATAAGAGTCCAGGCTCGCTTCATATGATCCACGTTAACAGGGCCATTCAGAATGTGGTGTTTTTGGATGATAGATAGGAAGACTTCGAGGACAAGCAGTCGCGCAAAAAGAACAGCCCGGAAAGGTGTTTGAGCACAGAGAACGTTGTCCGATATTTTTCTGTCCCGTTCCTCGGTATCATGGCAGCTAGGGCTGATGTCGATTACGGTGCTGAACGCAGCACAACCTTGGAGATAGCCATTGGTCGGATCTATGATGCTGAAGATATCAGACGATCCTATCTCGCCCGTGAAGTTGTTGTTGCAGGTGAGGTATATGCCCCAGTTAGCGCAGAGGCCTTCGAGTACGAGCCTTGTTTTACCAGCGCCTGCCGTGTTGAGCAAAACTCTGCAACCTAAATCATTGGAATGCGACCATGACTGCGGATACTACGTACGAGTGCTTCTTCACTGAACCCTTGAGAAAGACGCTAGCAATCCTAGACAGGCGAGCCGCCTCCTGCGGGTTATCTGAGCCCGGCGTCTCCCCAAGGCCATGAAGCAGTATGTATGGATTGCCGTAAAGGCTAGGAATTCGGAGGTTCTGGATGTGCTGTTTGATTTCTGGTGTTACATCATCAAAAGTGGGATACCAAGGAACAATCAGCGGAGACTGAGAGCCAGCGGCCGCGGCAGTCTGTGCAACAATCTCTGTAAGTCGCTCGATAATGTGTTGCATCGTCTTCTTGAAGAGAAGAGGAAGCCGTGTAATATCGACGTCTTGACCAAGGGCTTCGTCCACTCCTTGAACCTTTTCTAGACAGGCAGGAGCTGATTGAGGCGCAAGAGATAATATGTAACACAACCTCACCCAACTCATTGCACACAGCGTCCAAAAGTCGTGAGAGAGGTCCGTCGAGTGATTGAGGATCACTGGACATGTTTGAATTTCTTGTGAAGAAGGAAGAGAATCATCGCGTCTGGTGTATATATGGCCGTTGTCCAAAACTTGTTGTCAAAGTTGTCAAGGACACATCATAATTAAAGTTCTGTCAAAGTACAGCCGCCGTTCACTGATACGTCCTCTTCAGCGCCGGCCACTCACAAGGACAGACAAGGACCCACAAGGACCCACAAGTAAGAGAACAAAAGCAGGACAAGAGACAGATGAAACACAGCCACCATCACGGTGATCAGGCAATTGTGGTATGTAGTATGCAGGACCGTAACATTTGGTTTTTTTAGGAGTGGCTCTCGCGACGAATGTGGCAGTATGTATAAGAATACGAATACTTGACATGTCCGGTCTAATGGGACAATGAACGAGAGAACACGAACTGAAACCGTCATGCATACATGCTCGGGTTGACTCATGTCAAACGTTGAACCGCAAGAAAAGCTGGTGTCTGGAAGTTGGAACCCTGATCGGAGGCATCATCCTGATGATGGCGATCGGGGTCTCCTGCGACTACTACGCAGAGCGGCATCAAAAGGAGGTGATTCGTGCCCTGATGAGTGTCCTGACACCGGCGGAAGGTTACTGTCTGCTCCTGTGGTGATTTGTGTGGTGAGCGACTGCACCGGCCGATGGGATGCGGCAGCAAGGGGCGCTAGGTTGCGCTGCGAGCCTCGTGGCGCCTTTTTGACACGCTTTGATGATGGCGGGGCTACGTCGTCCGCAATTTGTGCTTTCTGCTTTTCGATGGGCGTAGAGAGGTCATCAGCGAAGGTTCGCCTTTTGTCATGTATGCTTGCGATTAAGCCTTCCACGACATCCTGTGCACGGATGGCCTCGGTGGCTGATATGAAATATTCCGTGTTCAATACGGCGACCGGAGGACTTTTCAGTCGTTGAGCGACATTGCGGGGAAGTGATGGCTGAGTTGTAGGAAAGCATGCTAGTGCACGCAGCATGGAAAATTTCCCCCCAGTGGGAAGTCCTTGAGGGAGGCGTTCGAAAGCAGCCACAATTTTATCGACGAGAAGGTGAGAGGCGCCACCGTCCAACTGCATCTGTATGAAAAGAAATATGTTGAGAACTATCGATCAAAGGGTTCCAAATGAAAGATTGAACGCACATTTGCAAGTAGGTTGCGGGGAAGAAGGTTTTCATACTCGGGCTTCAGGTTGTCCGCAGTTACAGGGACATGTCCACCTCGACCAGCAATCCGCAGAAGGACCCAGACATACTTTCGTCCCCGTCTTACGACGAAAATGATGTCGGCGCCGAAGTTAGGAGGACATACACAGAAAGCTGCTGGCCGTTTGCCGTTCAGCCAAGCAATGACCTGCTCGACCGTTCGAGCTGCATAGCCAAGAGGAGGTGACTCAGGAAGCATAGACGACGGCCCAAGCGAGGTTGCGTGAAGCGCGCCATCCTTCTCGTGCAAGATCACAATGCGGTCGAGATCGGATTCCACGGGTTTGTTTGCCCATTCGGGGGCCGTTGGGATTGTGAAAATGTCTGCCAGAGCAGCGCCATTCTGGAAAGCGTGTGCGAGATATAAGGCGACGTAGCTTGACGGTTCATAAAGGGCACCGCTTTCCCAGCGATGCTGAACGTAGGAAGTGAACTCGGTGAACGACGTCAGCGACCGGGCAGTCCGGTTCCAGCGGCTCGGGGGCTGTGACAGCCACATAGCAGCAGCGACGAGCACTGTGGGCGTATTCACAGCTATGACTTGCATTTCACTGTCAACGAATTGACCAACCGCAGAGGAGACGAGGTCCACCCTATCGGCTCCATAAAATTGGGGGTGCTTGCCTGTGATGAGGTAGTGGAAGATCACTTCATGAACAGTGGATCGAACCGAGAGATTATCTATACAGTAACGTCAGAAATGTGGAGAGAAAGACCGGGTGCTGAACACACCTTCAACTAGCTTGCCAATGGGGTCATACGATGGCTCAATAGTACACTGCCCTTCCTCTGCGACGAAGGCATCAGCGTCCGTCGCCTTATAACCGCTAAATTTGTGAATATAGCGATTTAACACTCCGTGAGGATGTGCAAATCCGTCTAATAACAGCAAACTAACGATAACAGACGTGAGACGGTGTCTAGAGCATGCGTGATAAGCTGGAAATCCAATGAATATATATATGCAACTCGCCTCGCACGACACCAATTCCATATGCGGTGCAGCAATAGTTCCCCGCTCTCAGATGCGATAAGGGCAGGTGGGAGAAACGAGGTTACATAGCGCCTTTGGACGTCCTGATTATCAAATGCGCCTGTATTTGAGGTCCATTTCCAAGCAGACCACTCGGGTGAAGACTCAGGAAAATGCTGCTTTGGAATTTCGGTACCGGCAATGATAAACGTTATGGGTACACCCAGCACAGCAAGGCGTTGTTTCCAGATGCGAAGAACCTCCTTAAGGACTGGATGATGGCCGGAATCGCCGTGAAAGGCTTCACGAAGCAGCTTTACTCCGACGTTGGCTTCGTCTATGGCAATAAAGAGACCTTCCGTTGCGATTGCTTCAGGGAGCAGCGATGCAACGTCCACGGTAACTTCCGACAACATGGTGTTGATGGAGGCCAGGTTCTCGTCTTCAAGACAGTCATATAGTTTCATGTAGGTATCGTTCATTGAGTCGGTGTCCAGATCAGGGTCGAGAAAAGCATGCCACCACTGGGCAAGGAACCAGCGACGTTGGTGATCATGAGTCGGCTTATCGATGTTCTCCTGTATCGCCTTGAGAAATTCCCGAAACACGAAGAGATGAACCAAGAGCACGAGCGAAAAACGTTGGTTGGACATTTCCTGATTCCTTTCTAGGAGGAGCTGGAAACCCAATGAAGTTGGCGGTGGAAGGATGTTGAGGAAACTAGGTCCGGATGCCTCGAAACCGTTTTTCGATGCATAGGAAAGAGTGCGTGGCTCAATATCATCCGCATGGAAGGTGAAGTAAAAGCCCCAATGTTGACACAGACCCTCGTATAATAGACGAGTCTTTCCGGTAGCCGAGGCATTGACAAGGAATCTACGTGTTTATGAGTTCGGAAGGGTATCTCGTTCACATCACTGCACGAACGTGTTTTGGCCCTTGCGAAATATGGACTCGACGCGCCCGTTGAGAGCTGGATCGTTCTTGAAGCTGCCCAAATCGTAAGTCAGCATTGCTGGAGTGTTTCCTAGATCACTAGTACGACGTAAGTTTCTGTCAGGAAGTTGTGTGGCAAATTCTGGGGGGATATGTTCAAAACTCCAAGGCGGAACTTCTGCAGTTCCAGTGACCAAAGCGTTGATAGCGGAGCGCATGGAACTCAAGATATCGGGCACTCTTTCAGGCTCAGATAGCGGGCGGAATGTCGGCGAACGAGCCAGCTCTGAGGTTTGTTATTCAGTGCTTCATCAGGATTATATGGCCAGAGAAAAACTTACTCACCTATACATAGCTTCCATATCCTCTCAAAATTTCCACTAGCTTTAGCAGCCTTCACGTCGCGGAAAAGGGTATTGTGTTGATAAAGCAAAAACCCGAAGGATTCAGGAGAACCGAGTTCCAGATCGAGGTCTACAGGATTCTTGACGAAATCTGGGCACAGCAGCGAAAGAATCTTTGCCGCAGCATCTCGGTCGATAGGTTCTGGAAATGAATCGAGGGATTCCTGCGTGGTGGGCATCGAGATGGCATACAGATATCATTAAGTCGGAGACATGGGCTTGAATTTGTGACAGTTGGCTGAAGGCCGTGTGAACCTGCCTGAAAATACCGGTGCATAAGTAAGTATATTGTATACTTAATACGATCCTGGTGCGGACCTTTTGGTCCTGAAAAATCGTTCTCCAAGGTCCGATCTGGACATACGGGCAAAATTTGCAGCGATGTCCGATCCTTATTACGGTCAAATTTATCTCGCAGGTCCGATCCAGATTCAGATTGTGGACACCTGAGGGTGGTAAGTAGTAAGACCATGTATTATTGGCAGGTAGTTGAGGCAGGAAATCTCGAACTCTGCCCATTTTCTGGAGCCCACCCTACGGCACGAATGTCCGATCCACTTTGCTGACATTCCGATCCCAATGCGACGTGCGTACAGGGACCTCCAGGCTCCCCGCGTAGCAATAAGTAGACAATAGACAATAGACATTGGCCCAAAATTTGGGGATTTCGGATCGGACTTGGATGGGACACTATCGGACATATACCGGTTTTTTCAGGGGTCCTGGTTAACATCGTACATGCACTTTCGACATTTGTGCATGTCCAAGGTTGACCAAATCCCAGACTGACTCTTGAGCGCTTGAGCTTGAAGCCTGAGGTCGACAAAGGACGTTTTCGAATCGTCGATGCAACTCGACAGCTATGGCAATGCTATGGATCGGGTCATCGGATTCTTCTGATTCTGCCAGCTAACCAGTGGATTCTGCAAGGAATTCGTATCGGACTTCTATGGGATAAAGTTGCCCATCGCGCCGCGGCGTAGACTCGGCACGAGTCGTTGTATCAGGTCTTATTCGACGATGGCCAGCGTTTGAAGTATTTCAAGCGACGTATGAGAATCTGTTCTTATCCTCCGAACTGCGCTCCAAATAGTCAGTCTCCACTAGAGCATCGACCCGCTTCTTGATCGCATCTACAGTGGGCACGAAATGGTTCTTCACCGCATCGATGGTGGCGGCCTTGAGCTGCTCGTACGTCAGTTCCTTGCGTGCCTTCATGATACGCACGATAGCCGCATCCAGGTAGTGTTTTCTGTCGCCTTCAATGGATTCGTTCGTCCGCTTCGATTCCTCCGGCTAGTAACAATATCAGGTACCTGCCACGAAAATCCGGGACTGATCGCCCGAGGTTGAATTCAAACGCACCGTAACTTTGGCTTGGATGGAGTTGATGTGCACTTTGGCACGAGGATCTTCGAAGTCCGCGTTGAACCTGAACAGGTCGGTGTCGTCGACGTCGCGCCCCGGTGGTATCTTTTTGAGCACTTTCTTCTTCCCGCATGCTAGACTCTGGAGCGTCCGTTTCAGTTCATCTTCGTCTGTAGGCGAGTAGTAGGTCAGCAAAATGATGTATGAAACAAGGGAAGCACCTCAACTCAGTCTTGTCTGCTCAAGAATCTCAGGATAACGCAACTCCGCAGCGTCGTTGAACAGAAGGAGGACCACGGCTTGGTATAAGCTGACCGAAAGTTCCTTAGGGCTGGCGCTGAAACGCCCTTTCAACGTCGCAGTCCCCAGCGCATGGTCCCAGTCAAGCACATGGCCCGCATGCCGCGCCTTGTAGTAAATGGCATACTTTGTCAGCTCTTCTTGCATCTGCGAAAACAAAGCTGAGTTCAACTCAATAGATTGAGTTGGAGAATAACACACATCGGGTGGCAGATCAACACGAGTTTGTTGGACAGTGAATGGCCAGGCGCTACGCTGAAGGACCATGGCGGACAATTTGTGTCCAGGGCTGCCGTTGTCTAGTTTCGAATGGTACTCCCGCATGGCTTCCCTCGAAAGCGCCAAGTCTTTGAACATGTCTTCGCCCATCCCGAACTCGGGGTCGTACTCTGCAAATGCAATCAAAATTACAGGTGAAAACCGCAAAACAAAAAAACATCACAGACTTTCTTTTAGTTTCTTGAGCATGGCGGCCTCAAAGTCGTCTGACGCGCTTCTCTCGAGCAACAGGCGCTTCGCCAGCGAGCGGTGATAGAACGTCCTAAACACGTCCTTATCTTCGGTATAGCGATATAGCGCTAGCACAGAGTCGAGCAGGGCCTCGAAGTCTGCGTCGCTCTTCGCACCCTGACCTTTGCGCATCGCTCGGTCGAGGTATTTGGCAATCATTTCCGCAGGTTTGTTGCGGCGCGCCTTAAAGCCACTGGTAAACGCATCGCCCATTGCATAGGTGAAATCGCTATTGGGCTGCTTGTTCGTCGCGTTCGATGATCCTGCATCCTGCGCCGCCGATTTGTCGTCTAGGAGGGCGGTGCTGATGGCCTTGTCTGTCAGCTGCTTGAAATCTAGCAAATCCTGCACCATATTTTCGTCCCCCTGAACGTCCTTGACGATGGCTTGCACGCGGGTCTATTGGGACGATACGATAAGTTGGGCGAATGGCGCAGGGGCTCAAGATCCCACCTGAATAAACGCCCGGAACGCGTTTACCAGGGCTTTGACTCCACCCACACGCGAAAAGAGACCGTACATCTTCGCTAGTGCAGTCAAGTCTTGGGCCTCGACGTACGGGCCAACATCTAAAAATTCTAAGTTAGGCGTGGGGGCTTATTTCGATAGATGACGTACATACTCTCGTTCGCTAGCCATTCCAACCTGCCGGTCCACAAGGATCGCTCTACGGTCTCCCGGACGAGGGTCCAGCTCCCAATGGGCAAGACCTCCCTTGCCCTCTGCTCTTCCTCTTCAATGCGCAAATAGCTATGCCTGAAAAAACCTTTGGGGTCCGCCTGCATGGTCTGCGAGAGCTCTTCAGATTCGGCGGTATAGAATTCGTGCGTGATCTTGACAAAGTTCTCTTGAAAAGCAGTATATATCTTGTGGGAAACCAGATGTGCGATGAGCATGCAAAGTTGCGGCCGGAGATCGTGCTGGATACGAAATTTGCGTTCAAAGGTGACCCATTCAAGCACGCCCGCTCTGAGCTGCGATCCAATGAGAACATTGGAGAATATTTTTTGTGCAAATAGGTCATAGGCTAGCTTGCTGGAAGAAGGGGTCAGTCAGCTTGGGCCTGCAATAGTAGGGAAACACTGTACCGGATGCTCTTGATGTTGGAGTCACTAACAACATATACTTGATCCAAGTAGGTTAACAAGGACTGCAGCAGTGCCTGCATGGCAGATGTGTATTCAAGCGCGTGGTACCAAATTGAACGCTCACGATCTGTTTCTCAAACCACCCACAGACTTCGACGAGCTCTCCGATCCACTTCGCTGCCTCGCCGTCTACAATGGACTGTGAAGTGAGATGATTCACAAGACGGCCGATAGATTGTTCGAGCTCGAGTTTCAAAATTTCATACAGTCCTTCCCCTTTGTTCGCCACGGTCACGACGGAGTAGCAAGCAGAGTATATCCCTTCATATGTTTCCGGGAGACTCTCGTTAGCACCCCAGGTCAAAATCGTCCTTATCGTGCGCCGTAGCAAACCAAGGTGTGCATTCTCGTCCACAGGTTTGTTCACTGCAACCTCATTTCATTATTCCGAAATCTTCCCGATTCACTCAGTGATTCACGTACCATAGTCCCCTATAATTCTGATCTTCACTGGACCTTGAGGGAGTGTCCGGTTCGATCTGGAAGCAGAAGCAGCGTCAGAGTCGGTGGCCAGCCGAGCAGCCTTGCGACGAGGAGATGCCGACCCATCGTCAAGAGTTTTTGTGGCCGTAGATCTTAGAGATGTAAAAGCATTTGAAGTACTGGGCAGTGTGAGTAGCGTGAAAACATCCGTCATGGTCGTCGATGATAATTCGTTGCTCGCAGTGTGGACGACCGTCGGACTGATAATTGTGTGAGAATTTGTCACCATCACGGAGCCATCAATCCGATCAGTTATTTCAAGCTCTGACGGCTGCAGCACTGGCCGCGTGCAGTTGACCGCCACCGTCACCATTTACAGCTTCAACGGCGCCGTAGTCACCCTTCCAGCTTCTTGACTCTCTAATCCATCCATATCCACCTCTTCGGTCCCACGCAGCACCAATGGGATCTGCATCTCAGTCACCGTTTATTGTGTTCGGTTATGGATCACTCATCTTCAAGGTAAGTGGGGAAATTCAGTGAGCCCTCAGATCTCAGATCAGAGATGAATTTCTGTACACACAGCCTCCCCCACATACTATTGCGCAAGGTGAGCCTGACATCTATTCTAATTAGGCTACCTTCCTCTACCTTCCTATCTCTTAAATTCGTCGACGACTGACTTTGAATGAATCGCTGGTAAGTTTCTGGTTTCTTGAAGGGCTACGTGCGCCGATTTGCACAGAAGTCCCACGATCATCGTGGTACGCCCGAGGTGCGCATTTCTCATGTCACTTGCAACGATGAGTTACATATTAATTATTTCGCGTAATGGATGCGATGGGTTGTAGAGCCCCGGGAGAGTGGTTACACTTGTTCACAAGGAGGACTGGGACAAGTTCTCTGGCTCGGATGCGTTTCCTGGCGATGATATCGTATGGGGTTCGCGTTCTGCTGAATATCGTGGAGTTCATTCATAATTCTGAGTCCGCAACAGGCATCGCGTACACTATAGATCCAGCGTACGAGGCCGAAGTTCGTGATTATCTGGGTAAGTAATCGTCATTCTAAATGCAATTCGGAGCCTGGGATGAAAATCATACTGGTTTGTGTAGATTACCGAGAAAAGGTACATTAAAAGATGCGTTCTGCCCCATCTACCCAAACGTTTTGACCAATGATTAATGATCCAGGACGGATATACTCTGGAGACGCTGGACGTATACGGGAAGAACGGAGACAAGGAAGAAGTCATTATCCACGATGTGAGTTCCAAATATCTTAGAATGCTGTCACATAATACGATTCATTCAATTTACCAGGCATACGTGAGTTATTAATTGAAACAAGTGTTGGCCGCCGTCAGTGCCCTCACCTCATCCCCTCTGCGCTTTAGTGCTATGTAGGGCGCAACGACAACCCCTCCTTTGGTATGCAATGCCACATCTACTATTTGATGACTCCGAATTGAAAATCGTTTCAACAGTCGGTTCTGAGCCGCTTGACGCCCTCGCTGAGCGAATATGGGCGTCGGTGGGCCCATCAGGGCGCAACAAGGCAATTTTCATTCCGCCAGAACTGTAAAATGCCCACCCAAGTACTGAATACCATGCAATGTACAGGATTATCTCTACAACCTCGTCAAAGCTGTAAGGGAACTCTCCCCGAGCTCTCATGATTCACATCTGTATGCCCTGGAGGTGAGTTGTCATGTGGTATCCGGATATCAGCATGCAGACACTTTTCACTTTTTTTGCTTGCGTATAGGCTAGGGTGCGTGCTTTGGACGCGCAATAAGGGCATGGCGCTGTGGCCTACGTTCCGAGCAGATTCCGACCAGATTGGATATGTATCGATCGGTATTTGCAAGGGATGACATCCAAGGTAGACGTAGACATGGAATCTATCTAGTATCAAACAGAAATTTTGCTTTGCAATGGGCAGGGCTTGCTGGACACGCTTTAGAAGTTTAACGTTCGTTCTTCCACTGCACTTTCTTCGATGCCCCACTTCAGTTATCACTGATGTTGACTGGTGATCATCCAGTTAGACTCAGCAATCCGGCAACCTAGTTGAAATAAAGTCACTGCGCCGCCACACTCAATCCATACCCGGTACATAAGTACTCGCCTTGGACGCTGACCAGCCTGACCTCTATATCTACTGAGCCGACGATAAGATTAGATCAACCTGTCATCTCCTCGATCGTGATCGAAATTTTTGTGACTCGGATCATCCAACGGCCTGACCCTCATAAAATGACCATCCCTTATTCAAATTTCATACTTCAAAACGTCAAACCCAGGTCAAACCGACTGCTATTGTCATGGCCATTGAGAACCTTCTCTCCGCGCCCCAGCCTGCAAAGCTTGACGTGAGTTCTTCAAGCTTCATTTTGGACGGGTTTCCATTTCCATTGACCATTATTGATTGTACTATGCATGCATCATGCATTGTTATGATAGGCTTCCCGGCTCGTCATCACCGAGTCGACGGATAAGAGGGAGGTTCCCGAGAATGCTCGCTTCGGAGAGGTACACCATATCGTATTGCTGAGAAGAAGAACTGACATTCGACCAGGTAAAAACCGACCACATGCTCGTCGTCAACTACGACCCCAAAACGGGCTGGTCTGCTCCCGAAATCAAGCCTTACGGACCTTTAAGCCTTGACCCTGCGAGCTCGTGCTTCCATTACTGCCCCAACGTCTTCGAAGGCATGAAGGTGCGCATCCAGAATCCTCCTTTGCTCATTCAAACGAATCACTGACTCGAGACCGCTTGCACACTAATAGGCATACAGAGGTCCTGACGGCAAAACGCGTCTTTTCCGCCCGGAACTGAACATGGACCGCCTCGCCTCGTCTGCTGCACGTGTAGCCCTACCTGTGAGGATCTTTTCCTACTCGCACCACCGAGTCCTTAAACCATCCACGTCCAGCCCTTCGACAAAGACGAAGTACTCAAGCTCATCAAAACGCTCGTCGCCATCGACGAGCACTGGGTGCCCACGAAAGAGGGCCACAGCCTCTACATCCGGCCCACCATCATCGGTACACGCGCAGCCCTCGGTGTCGCCGCCTCCGACAGTGCCATGCTCTTCGTCATGATGACACCCACGGGCCCATATTTTGAGAACGACGCCAAGGGCCTCCCCCTGCTCGCGGTCGGTAAGACCGTGCGCTCGTGGCCTGGTGGAACTGGAGGATACAAGCTTGGCCTCAACTACGCACCAGGCTTCCAGCCCCAGCGCGAGGCAGTGGCGAAGGGCTATGCCCAGATTCTGTGGCTGCTTGGTGACGACGAAAAGATCACAGAGGCGGGCGCAATGAACTTTTTCGCTGTCGTGCAGCGCGACGATGGCGGTGAGTCTTTCCCTCCCCATCTTCCTTGCACTCGGTCAGATAACTAACGTGTGCTTGCTAGACCTTGATATCGTTACACCCCCGCTTGACGGGACGATTCTCCCCGGCCTCACACGCCGCTCGTGCCTCGAGCTTCTCGATGCGCACACCGCAAAACAGACCGTTCTCCCTGGTATCCCGGCCACACAACGTTTGCACACCCACGAACGCACGGTGACTATGCACGAGCTCGCTGCGTGGTCGGGGGAGGGCAAGCTCCTGGAGGCGTTCTGCGTCGGCACGGCTGTTGCCGTCGCGCCTGTCGGCCGCATCGGGCGGGAGGGGAAAGACTCGGTGATCAGGGATCTTGTGTTCCCGACCGAGGAGACAGGGCTGGGGCCTGTCGGCGCGGCGTTGCTGGAGAGAATATTGGCTATTCAGACTGGGAAGGAGGCTTGGGGGACACCAGCATGGAGCGTGGTGTGTAATTAAACATTGATGACGCGGCATGGACTTGAGATACCCATTGAGAGGATCAACACAATCCGATATTACTGTAATGTATATTCGCCATGTAAGTCATATACCGATTATTTCCAGATCTTTTGCAGACGTAGATGAGGTGTTATCATGAGCAAAGGCCAACGACTTGTACGAGAACCTGGCAAAAAATCGGCATGCCACCGACGAGAGCGGATAAGAGCTCACGAGTAGATCATGCGAGGCTTCCTGAACTCTCATCACTGCAGCAGGCTGGCAGATGTGGTGAGTCATCGACACGATGAAGAGCGAGCCATTGAACCGGCAAGTGGGTCGTGGGGCGATGCGGGGACTAGAATACAGTCCTCATGATCCAGAAGATTCTGCGAGGACGTGGGCATCCGTATCCTCAAGCATCAAGAGAAGCGCGTCTTTCACTTGTGCATGGAGGTCCTCTATGAACACAGATGAAGATGTGTCCGTTACTCAGAAAGCGAGGGAAACTCACTGGCACGATTAACGGCACGGATGTATTCGGCGTTGGCGACTTGCATCTCCTCCTCGAGAGCTGCAAGACGCTTCGCCTGTCTTTGTCGTCAGCTATGCGAACCTATGGCGGGAATGGGTGGACGCGCCTGCTCCTCTTCGGGCTCTGGTTCAGGCAGGGAGTTGATGAGATATTCCACCTGCTTCGCCTTGACCATCAGGTCTGCAACGAGCTCCTTCTTGTTGGCTGAACCATGTCAACCGTCGGTCGCATGCCGAACCAACAGCGTAACGCACCTTCGAATACGTCAGGTTCGTCGAATTTTTCCGCGTTTCTCTGCTTCGTTATGGGCACATCCGGGCTAACTTGAAGGAAGTTTGAACGCGATGTGAGGTATGCGATACTGTTGGACATGATCATAAGCAGCTGTCCCGGCATTAATCAACTTTCCCGTGATTTTACTAGATTACTGAATGATGAGCACTTACCTGTTGTATCTCATCCTGGAGCTGAGTTATTCGATCCATATGCGACAAGTCCTGCAGCATCGCGCAGCGAAGCTGGCTACAGGATTCGCGGAAGTGATCACCATCGGGACTCGGATATCCCGCAATTTCCAGGCGCTGTGAGATCCGTTCCCACACAACTTGTCTCTTGCCACCTTGGTCGAGCAATGGGTAATGATGGAGGAAGTATTCCTGACCGCAGAGATCTAGTTAAAAACAAGCCAAAGGTGGGTCTGGATGACTTTGTTGCAAGGAAATCACTAATGACTGGTGGTAAGGCTGAACAAGCTGATAAAGCCAACCAGACTCGCGCACGATGGTTCTTCTGTGCTCTATCGAAGGTGTGCACGAAATTTGCCATTGAATTGGACACCTTACTGACAGAATATCATAGCGCAAACTGCATGAGCCTGTTGTATCGTGTGCACTGGGCAAATTGTATAATAAAGACTCCATCATAGAGTACCTACTGGACAAGTCGGCGTATGGGGATGGTGAAACAATATGTGGGCACATTCGCTCATTGAAGGTGTGTTGTAACTTGGTATTCTCTCAACATCATATCTCACATGCCTTTTAGGACGTCAAAAAGCTGACATTATCCCCGAACCCTGCCCGCACGCCATCCACCACCTCTGACCCCAGCACCTCCGAACATCCCCAATTCATTTGCCCACTCACTCTCAAGGAAATGAACGGCATTCATCCCTTCGTCTATATCGGCTCCTGCGGCTGCGTCTTCTCACACGCCGGTCTCAAGGTCGTAGCATCACCATCCTCGTCATCCGCAGACAGCGAAGCGGAGAAGGAACTTGCCCTGTGCCCGCAATGTGCAGCCAAATATGACCCCACACAGGAAATCATCGCCCTAAACCCGTCAGCAGAAGAAGAGGAAGTTCTACGTTTCGCTTTGGAGCGCCGGCGGCTGCTTGAGCCCACAAAGGCGAAGAAGGGCAAGAAGCGGAAGAATGCGTCACCGGATGATGAGGCGCCAGCCCCTAAGAAGCAGGAGGTTGTACGCCCCAGTACGAATCCGAGCATTGCGGCAGCAAGTCGTGCCGTCGTGAGCAGTCTGGCAATGGAGGAGGCAAAGCGCAAGGCGGGGATGAGCGACGCTGTCAAGAGTCTGTATGAGAGTGCGCACGGAGGAAAGAGAAAGGAGACATTTATGACGATGGGTACGTTTACAAGGGTGAGTTCTAACGGCTTCTTGTGTGGACGTCAATGCTAATGCGTCTTATCTAGTACGCCTGAGGCGATTGTATTCCTGATGTATTATTTTGTTATGTACGTCTAGACCACTGGAACCAGCTTAATACGTTGCTCGATTCGTTTTGACGCTTCGAGAGTCTAAAGGTCCCACACCCTGCGCCTCCTATAAGTACAATATCGACATGGAACCTCACGCGTTCAAGTCCCCCTCGACCTCTGCCTCCCCAAACACACTGGTTTTCTGCACCTCAAATCCTTCAACCTCCCCCTCGTCCACATTCCCCTCATACACTTCCGGCATCTCGCTCTTCAGAAACTCAGTGATATGCATATTCATCGCCTCAAACTCAAGCAAAAACCCATCGTGTCCGTCGCGCGACGCCAGCAGCACGAGCCGCGCGTCGGGGATGGACTCCGAGATCTCCACCTGCTCCTCTGGGGGAAACAGCCCGTCCGACTCGACGCCGATGACAAGCGTCCGCGGGGGGAGCATGGCGAGGATACGGGCTGCAGCTTCCAACGAAGAGGAGGGGGAGCGCCCTCGCGCGACGTCATGCGTGTCCATCTTATGCGTGATGTGGATGAAGCAGTTGGCATCGAAGCGCCCTATGAACTTGGAGCCTTGGTAACGGAGATATGACTGGGCTGCGAAGATTGGGGCTGATGTAGGTGTAGGTGTGGGGGCGATAAGGCAAACGCTCTCGCACGCGGAGCGTGCGCGAGAAAAGAGTGATTGGTGTGATAAGAGGCTCTCGTGTGCGCTGAACCACGAAAGCAGCCTCCGTACAAGTGGTGGTGTGAGGATGCGTATGGCACTACGCTCTTCTGGTTTGGCTGCGGGGGGTTTCTGCTGGCGCCGTGAGAAGCGGGTTTCGAAGGACTGGCGGGAGCGGTACGTGAGCATGGCGGCCATTCGTGCAGCTGCGAGGCCTGCCGCAGGCTGCTCTGTGTAGTGGCCGTCCCGGAACGTGGGGTCCGCGTAGACACATTGGCGCTGGGCCTCGGCCCAGGCGATGCACCACGCTGAGTGCCGTGCTGAGGTGGCTAAGGGGACGATGTGTCGAACATAGCCATGTGGTGTACAGAGCGGCCATTCAAGAACGTGCATGCCACCCATGGAGCCGCCGATCACTGCAGCGACGGAGGAAACTCCTAGCGCATCCAAAACGAGTTTGTGGATTCTGCGAAGCAGGGTTAGTTT
>JABCKJ010000279.1:0-28124 GCA_018850815.1 Asterophora lycoperdoides
TTACAGAGCGGATTGTGATGAATCAAATTTTAGATAAGTGATTAATACACTACAGCAGCCAAATCTTGTGATTCCAGTTATCCCCGTTGTAAAAAGATAGCTCGTGTTGTCAAAGAAAAATTCCTCTCTCAAAGTTTGCTGGAAAATGCTCTCAACGAGCGGAAAGGCCATCGGCGCAAGCACCATTGATATACAGTGGGTGGCCTTGAAAACAAACATGGCCAAACTGCACAACTGTTTGGCAGGCATTGCACCCCCACCTTACATCTGAAGACAGACTAGGGTCATGTGCTGTCGTTACAGTCGTTTCATTAATGAATATGACGGTTACGCCTGGCATGGCTTGACAAATTGGTGACATTCCCGGTGCATGCTCATCGTTTGTATACGATACATTCACTGATCTTCCATTGTGGTCCAAAGTTGTTTCGTTGGAAGGTTTTTGTTTCTCGTAAGTATGCCTTATTTCATGGGCAAGCTCTTCCAGCGATTTCCTGATGGCAGATTCCTGTGGGGGCAAGGGACGGTGGCTAATTTATCGTTTGCCGAAGGAGACTTCACTATAGAAGGATACTATGCTGCTGAAATGCGGGAACCAAGCTGGTGATGCCCTTCCCGAGATCCGACTTGACGTTCTTGCACTTGTATGTAGGACATGTACTTACATTGCGTTAGTTTAGAGTACATCCATGTAGTAGATAGAACATCAATACATATCACCGTTTTTTTAATCACTGCCCCCTACCTATCGGCCCCTGCCCCTTGACCTAAGCCTTTATCAGACGATGTCCCACGTGCCTTGGATGAAAATTGGCCGAATCGGGTATGGCACCATTCCTGGCCATTCGTGGACTACCTCCTCCTTGTCCCGTTCCATCACCATCCCACATCTCATAGAGCAATTCAGCTTGAATGGAGGACATTATTAGTACCAGCGCATCGACGATCTGTTCAATTCACCACCACTCTGAACTATTAATGGGCCACGTCGTGCCCAGTGTCTCAGTACCTTCCTCCTCGCCGCGTTCCAGTGCACTGCCATCGCCCCCCGACAGCCCATCCGATTCTATCTCTTCATTGCCTTCAGTTGCTTCATCTTTCTTCTTCTCCTCGGCAGCTGCGAGTCCACCACATTCACAGCCCCACTCAGAACACCCACACGCAAGAGATTCAACCCATGGGCTTGTGATTCCATCGTTGACACTTCCAGCAGCTCTTCGTCGCCCCACACCGTACGGGCAGACCGTGGGCGATGTGAGGATCTTGGTTCTCGGCAGCAAAGGGGCTGGGAAAAGTTTTTTATCTGGGCTTCTACTTGAGGATAACGAAGACGTGGTTGACGTGGGAGCTTGGGAGGATCTCGAACACGGAAAGGTCATACATGCCTCTACTGATTGGGTAGAACACCGAGACGCGCATGGTTTAGAGAAGTTCGAGCCCACACGAAATGTGGAGATCGTTGAATTACCAGGTTACGACCATAATATCAACGTAAGTTTTATGTGGGTTTCACTGCTAACTCAGTCCCCTGACCAGCGTTGTGTAGGCTGACGTCATGCTTCAAACTGTGAAATCTATTATTCAAACGCCTTTTTATGCTGTATCTGATGCATTGGACCCCGCCCACCGTCCTTCATCTTTGTTGGCAAACCTTGTGTCATCACCATCTACACCGCTGTATACTGCTCTCATTTTTCTGCTTCCTTCGCGTGCGTCGTATTTTCTTCCTGTTATGTATGGATGGCCTAGCATATTTGTTACCTTAGCTCCCACTGT
This sequence comes from Asterophora lycoperdoides, assembly GCA_018850815.1. Lineage (NCBI taxonomy): Eukaryota > Fungi > Basidiomycota > Agaricomycetes > Agaricales > Lyophyllaceae > Asterophora > Asterophora lycoperdoides. The sequence continues at coordinate 1,777 of JABCKJ010000279.1, forward strand.
ACTCGATAACTTCATCCTCAATACTCTCGGTCCCCAAATACCCACCGTTGTCCTTCCCCGCCTCGCCTCTACCAGCATTCTCTCGCCACGGTTGAAACTATCATCCTTCCAGCCCTCGTCTGCCATCGCCCTACGGTCTGGCCTTTTCCACTCTCCCGAAACAATCGCGATCCTCCGCAGCGAAGCCACAGATCGCTTCCTCCGATGGCGTGAGGTAGAGCGAACCGTGGACCAGATTCACATGTCGCAGCGAGATGGCACTTCACGGTATCACCGGGATCCAGATGGTCTTGCCTGGGATAAAGTTAAATGGGAGGCTGAGTGGGTCGCTGGTTTATCCGAGGATGTTGCTAAACGCCTACGGGAGGGAACCATCACAAAACGCAATGTTAGATCCTCCAGTCGCGCCAGTCGCGTGTGCACGGACGACCTTACACAATCATGCTTCAGCAATGCATACTTTGATCCCTTGCACTTGCCATCACTCCTTATATTTTCGGTATCACTCCTTGGCCCCCTCCGCGCCCGCCTCCATCGATCACTTGCAGGCCTCTTCGAGGCATTGGGAGATTCGAGCGTCCGTGGTGCACTACTCGGCGGATTTTCTATCGGGATAGGCCTTGGCCTCTTCTTGAAGTCTGCCAGCTGATGGATTGTAATCCAAGTATGGAGGTGCTTGTTGCCCTACATATGTCTTGTTGCATATTACATCACCTGATCTCATGCAAACATATGCTCCACCGTTGTACAACATCATTTGCAGTTGTTGCAAAACTTTACCTTTTCCGGCTCGATATGGATAGGAGTGAATGATACCGACACCGGATACTGAGTTTCAAAATATTCCCATGATCATGTGAAGTATGATCATGTGAGCCCTCTGTCTGCCTTTTGACAATGACCATCAATTATTTAGGTGGCAGCCTACAATGTAACTGGCAAACAATATACTGTACAGGCCACTTCAGTATCTGCCAGATGACGAATGAGGTCCAAGAAATGCTTTTTCATGTGCAGCATATGCTCAAAGAGCCGCGACTAATCCAAGACTAATCACAAACTGGGTCAATGCACGGTAACCTCTACCATCAAACAGACAAAGTTTTTGGAGTCCTTCCCATCCCCGACGTTGTGCGCCAAAAATCAGGCATGGCCCGCATGGGCGCCTTCATCACTTCTGAGCTGCACAGAAAAGCAACTCCATGGTTTCCTTGCATCAATGCAGGGTACACGCAAGCCAATCTTGCCCGTCCACACCAATAAGGAGCGAATATTATTCTGAGCACTGTTGGGTAATCCTGGTTTCAGCAAGTCGATGATGGGAATTGACGCAGAGCACGTGATCTTACTGTGGAATAACATAGCAGAGATCAGGCCCAAAATATCTTGAATTGATGCAGAGCACGTGGTCTTACTGTGGAATAACATAGCAGAGATCAGGCCCAAAATATCTTACAAGGTGCATTTTTTCCGAGTCACCAAACCTCAAAGTATTGACTTCGTCGGATATGCCATTGTGAGGTTGCACTGCGTAAACGTGGTGCCTCTGGCAAGCACCAACATGATCAATGTTGCACATGCAGAAAATGTGCAAGACCTGCATGCCCAGGTAGTCAGAAGGTCAGTAACTGGACTAACAAATGTCGTGATTGTGGTCGTGTGGACTGTAAGTAAAGGGCAAAACACAAAGCGGCCAAATAGGAAGCCCTGCCATCGTTGGGATGACTAGCACATTGGTACTACGTTGGTCCCGACTCTCTCTCTATACTAGTTGTAAACCAATATCAGTTCTTGTTCATGAAAAACTGTCAGCGGATCGATACTAAATAGTGTTTGAGCTTCGCGGCGAAGGTGGTTGCGACAACATCGACCTGGCAGCGCATTCATAGGTTTCTACCAAGTTTCTACTAGCAATCTCTATCATGGCCATCCTCGGTGTCCTTTTTTCCCTTTTTTTATTATTCTTTGTATTTATTTATATGTTTCTCTTCACTCCTATCAGTATCGGGCCTTTTTGGGAGTTTACGACAAGAGAAATTCTCACGAGTCTTGCCTAATCTGTAATGTCTGGATCCGAGACTAGTCACTTACCATCACTTACCATACTCACGACGAGCTCTTTCCCCAACAGGGTGCTTACTTACTGTACCTGGTATTACTTATGTAAAAAGTTGGGAATAAATATATCGTTACCATAACCATTGTCATGTCATGACATGGGGGCGCGAAAGGCTAAGTAAGGACTAGGAAAGTACCCAACGGTCCTTCGCGGATTCGGTACACCATTCTAAAAGTCAACATACAGTCCCGCGTCCTTTCTATCTTTCGTCATTGCTTGGGAAAACTAGTTAGCAGAAAATCAAGAAGACGCAGCCGCGCTTCCTTACCAGCAATGATGGCACTCCCGACACCACTCCCATCTTCGGCGTGATAGGTCACAATGTTCCTAAGCGCAAGAGTGAGCGGCTTGAAAACATGAGCATAATTAGGGAAAGTCAACTTGCCTGCCCTTTTCGCCGAAAATATCCACCAGGCCCTCGTGTATCCGATCCGCGAAGCCAGGGTATTTCTGTGCCACAGGTTCAAGATGGGGTTTCGAATCCAACCCTTGCCCGAAGAAAAAGGAAAGAAATTAACTCACATTGTACAAAGACCCATCAGCTCCAACTGCGCATCCCTCGTCGAGATAGCCTTTCTTGCTGACGATCGCTGCGATACCACACGCACTGAGCCGGGCGGCGCGGCGTCCAATGAGCTTCGCGAGCGCACGGAAGAACTGGCGCTCCGCGAGGGTTGTCTCCACCGCGAAAAAGTGCGAGAAGATGCCAATGATCATAAGGAGTTCGTCCGTTGGATCGCTGAGATGATATCGGGGGGCATTAGTATCGCTATCGCCGTTAGAAAGAAAAGGGTAGGTAGATGAACAAACTGACCTTTCCATAAGGGACAAGAATGCAGTGTCGAATACGTATGGGTTCTCAAGCTTGTACGTGTTCTGTCCCAGGAAGAGGACACCCTCGTCAATGAGCTCGCAAATGACGAGCCGCAGGATCTCGCCGAGGTATCGGCCGGAGATCAATTTCTGTTCGGTTCATTCGCCAGCAGTTTCTTCAGGAACAAAAAATGTCGATGGCGGGGGACGTACCTCGAACGCCTGCTCCCCAGGCTTGTTGGATGTCTCGTCGACAATGATGTCGTACTTTGTTCGTGGCAGGTGCTCATGCTCAAAGGAGTCGAATGCGCCCTGCAGCAGATCGTGAATCGCTGCCTTCGCAAAAAGATGTGGAAAATGAGGTAGAAGTGAACGCACCCATTCGCAGTTGATGCCCATTTCAGCTGCATTGTCGATGCCCAGATCCGTTATCTTCGGGATATCGGCGACATGCTCCATATACGCGGCATTGCAGCCCGTGCCGAAAATGCACGCGATTTTCGTTTTGGGGTTCACATAATGGGATGCGATGAGCGTGCCCGTCGTGTCGTTGATCAGCGCAGTCAACGTTACTGGGAGTCCCTGTCATCGTGGACATGATAGATTGTCACTATGGCCGAGAAGGTGCATGTGGAGTGAACTGACGTATCTCTCGAGAGACCTGCGGAACATCTCCGCTACATCTCTACCCTCAGTGTTGGTCGCACCAAAGCCCTTCGTCCAACGAATCAGCTCCCCGTGGTTGATCTTGGTTTGACTGAAGCATCTCAGTGGCGAACCGGGTAACAAAAAAAATTAACCTCACAGACACGGGTAGGAGAACTAGTTTGAGAACATCAGGCGTAATGTTAAAAAACAGCATGGGTGTGTACACACCGTGAAGCCTAACGGTAGTGTTTCTCCGGGTTTCAGCAGTTGATGACCCGCATCGTCTGCCGCAAGGTTAGTGTCGATGAACGTCTTGAGACACTCGGCACAGAAGTCAAAAAGCTTCTGGCCGTCGTCCTGCTTTTGCTCCTCCGTAAGGCGGTACTTTGTCTGGGTGATTTCAAACTTCCCCTGGCCCTGGATGGAAACGAGGCACACGCGGAGGTTCGTGCCACCTGAATATGGACGGTGGATGAATCAAGGTGAGCGGGAGGGGGTATGAGATGGGGTGGGTCCGGTCAGCATGGTCTGGGGCGTACCGAGATCTACAGCGAGATAGTCGCCTTGTTCCTTCCCACTGGGAAAGCCGAAAACGAAGGTGGGTATCATAGGCTGGTGCACCATTAGTATCAACGGCTGGATGCAGCAAGACATTCATACCACGACTTGATCTGGCTTCGTAAGACCAAGCTCGAGCGTTTCTTTAAACGCCTCTACAATCATCCGCATGCGCTGTGGTGTAAGGGTAAAGCTAAATCGCGCGCGATAAGCAAGCCAGTATCTCCAGTACAGATCAAGACAACTTACACGCTTTCATACTTCCTGAGGTGATCGGCCATCGTTCTGCGCGTGAATGGCAATCGTCTACACATCATCATCATCGACCGCCGTATAGACGTACTTTTTAGTCGCATGAGGCAGATCCTCCTCATCGTGTGTTCGAGTGTGGATCGCTAGTGTCTGGCCCGAGGCGAGCGTGACGCTGCCGCTTCCGCGACGTGAGAGGACCATCTCAGGCAGATGTTTCACGTTAAGGAGGAGCTTTTCTAGCAAATTGGCAGAGAAAAGGAGCCTCAAGCGATGAGGGAGCAATGGGAGTGGAACGATATGAAATAAACTGTCGGCATCGTGGGAAAACAAGGTTCACTTTTTAACGACAACCACAGTGCACCGTCACTGGCCGGCAATGATTGGCCTGAAGAGTACTCTAAATGTAAGTCCTGCCATCTCTCCTATTGACAAACTAACTGTGCGTAGTGCATAGACAACTCGGGCGCACTTATTGTTGAATGTGTCAACGTCCTGAAGCGCAAAGTCAACAACGGCTGGGGCACAGTCGGTGACGAAATTGTCTGCGTCGTCAAGCGCGCACGGCCTGTTTCGACGGCGACACAGGCCTCTGTAGCCGCTGTCAAGGTACGTCGAGGTGACGTGCGCCGCGCAGTCATTGTCCGCACGAGGAAGGCTGTCCGGAGACCAGATGGACGTCTCATTCGATTCGACGACAATGCGGCAGTGTTATTGAACAACAAAAGGGAGATGTTGGGGACACGGATAGGTGGCATTGTTAGTGCGGACCTGAGGATGAAGGGGTGGAGCAAAATTGTCAGCCTGGCGCCCAAGGTGTGTTGCTACGCGTTTCTTCGGGTTGGATGTTTACTGACTTGTTGTAGGCTATTTAATACCCTTACATTTCGACCCAATACATCAGATGTTGCATATGCACAGAAGCTCTACAAACAACCCGTCAAGCTTTCGCGGGTTCGCAATATCGGTTATGGATTAGCACACCGGGACACAACCATATCACTAAATTGCAGTAAATATCAAGATGGACTGAGCTTAGCGAAGTCTGCATTCTCAACGGTTCGCGGAGGCCTAGTTACTCTCTGCCTCGTTTTCTCATTCATTCACCTGACGTTAATTTCGCCAATCTCACAGGCGTCATGAAACAAACAAAGGGTTCTCAGTCCTAGCGCTAGCCAAGGATCCTATTACTCCAAGACGATCCTCTTCCCTTCCTCCCCACTACGTCGAATTGCATCCAGCACCGTTCTATTTCCCACCGCGTCCTCCAGCGTTGCACAATGTCCCTGCTCTTCCTTTGCGAACTCCTCCCATTCCGCTTTCAAATTGCTGATCATCGGATTCTCCGCACTATCCACCTTCACTTTCTCGCCATTCAGCCACAACGTAGGCTCCCTGAAATTGATAATAGCTCATCTGACTCTAGCTTAATCGAGACTTCCTCTCCGTCGATCTTCCAGAAAAAATGCTTACGCCCCGGCGTCAACTTGAGTCCTGCGCGCCAGACCACACTCACCACGGCCCCAGGTTTCAGCACGCCAGTGTATGTGACCTCCTTCCGTGCTCACAGCTGCCACCACTGGTATCCCCCCCTGAGCAAGTCAACCCCTCAGTGCTTGAAGATCGACAAGGTCTGCCATGGACTTCTGTTCTCTTTCTTTACAACCATTTCTCAACTACTGCAAGGTAGCACAGCGTCCATGACTTCTATAGACTACAGTTGCGGACAAACAAACACGACAACTCCAATAACTTGTGATCCGTAAGACTTTACAAAAATCTGGCATAGGATTTGAGCTTGGACATGCTGAAAACGTTTGAAAACACACTCCTCATCTTTTTCCGGCAATTTTTTGGAGGGCACCCAGTCTGCTGGGATGAGACGTCTATGAGATGTCCAGCCGGGGCGGCAAGAGAGGGTGATTGTACTTTTCTAGCAAACAATCGGAAAGTACGGCCCGATACCAATAGGGGTGGGGGAGTTAAAATAATTAAAAAATTATATTAAAATAAACCATAATAGGAAAGTGTGTGTCGTAGTACTGCATACTCTAGAAGTAGAGTGACCGACATTGTAAGTAAAGTTCTAACTTACTTACAATGTAACATGAGTAAGATAAGGATAAGTACACATTGGCTTGTTGTGATTGTGGTTATGATTACTATCATTATGCATATGATTATGATGTCGCTGGTGCCGATGGTGGTCGTGGTCATGGTGGTGCCATGGTGGTCCCAATCCAAGTCCGAATCTCCGACGCTGACGCCGACGAGGGGTAGTGTGCGTGTGTGTGCGCACGGGCACCGCCGTGGGTGTGTGGCAGGGTGAACTCTGCGCCTGTGAAGAAGCAGAACCTGTGTTCGTTTTCGCATCACGCCAGTGCATGCCCACAACACAAACCAAGAAAACCAAAAAAAGAGAGAGAAATGAAAAGAGAAAAGAAAAGACATCCAACGACTCAGAAACTGCCGAAAATTTGCCCCTGGGCTCTGCCAGCCCCTTCCCTAACCCCTACCCCATTCCCTGATCTGGACTCAAGATCTCTGAGCCCAAGTAGATCTAACCCAAGCCCCAGCTCCCAGCCCTCCAGCTCCAGCTCCAGCACAGTGGGTGACAGCAAGCTGTTCCATGAGATGTTGAGCGACGGGTAGACTGCATGCTGCTGCTGCTGCTTTCTTTGCTCAATTTCTTGTGGTTGTGGTCGGTGTCATTGTCTCTCTGTGCATGGGCATGAACAGAGGTGGCAGGATACAACAACCCCAGGCTGTCGTAGCGCTTCCGCAGGGGCACGTACGTGTCCCTGTCCCTGTCCCTGGTGCTGGTAATGGGATCCCGGCTGCGCATGCTGCATCTGGATCAGTATTGGCGGTGGCAGGAAAGCATACACCCATCCCGGGATGGGTGTTTCCTCCACTTCCTCCATCTCCTCCGTCTCTGCCTCTGCAGCTCCCGCTTCTTCGACGTCGACTTCCACATCCTCTGAGCTCAAGCCCCACTAAGTTCCACCTCGCACGGCAGTGTGTGCCGCACACCCACACCCATGCCAACACCTGCGTACTCCTGTCAGTGGGAGTCATCAAGTGTACGTGCTCTCTGCACGAAGAACATGCGGTGGGTATGTGCCTCGGCCAAGGTCGAGGTCGAGGTTGAGGCCAGACTTGAAGACGGGGGCGTGCTGAGGGAGCATAGATGTAGGCGTAGAAGCCGGGGTGCAGCAGCGGCTAGGCGTACGAGAATGCAGGGGCCATAGCTTTGTGGTCATAGTCACAGTTGGCCAGAAACGACAGAAATTACTCGCCAGCAAAAGAAACAACAAGTTGAGCAATGGACAATGCATCATTGACTTGCATGGCAGCGCACGTGAAAACTTAAACTCAGCTTGGCCCGAGTATCTGGTATCTGGTATCCACACCCCTTTGAGTATCGAGCCAGATTTCCTGGTTTTTCCCGATTACTGATTTAATTTTGATCTTTGAAGTTGAACCACGGTCACCGGTACATTCGCGAATGTACGGCTAGTAAGTAAACTAGCAAGTACTATGGCACGTATTCGCCCCATTCTCTTCAAGCCACCTCCGGACCTCCTGTTTCGTCACCATTCCGACCACCCTATTGATGTCTTCGACATTCCTGCACCGATAGAGTCGCATGATATACCCGCAGATACTCCACATATCATCATAAGAGGCATCAAAGAGATCCCACCAACAATTCGGCAGTGTTGATGGAAGTGGTATATTTAAATGACGCACAGTCAGGAAGATTGCGGCGCTGACAATCGTCTGGACCTGGTACAGCGCGTATACTGGAGTTTGGAGGCTTTGGTTTGGTGAGAAATCGATGTAAAGAGAATATCAAGAAAGACTTACGCATCGTTGAGATATCCCCAAGCTCGCGAACACACGTCTTCTCGAGATGTTAGGCCCAGGACTCGTAAATAGTTGACGAGAGTTCCATACGGCAGAACAACATGAACGTTGAACCCAAGCCGCTTGAGAATTTGCATTTCAGCAACGACGAGTGCGTCTTTGAGGTGGTAAAATGTGGTGCCAAAGTATGACATCGGTGCATATTTGAAAAGTTTGGTGTTCTTATCCAAGGAATGGGTCGCCCGTTGGAGGAGGAGGTCGTAGACATTGATCAAGTCCCGCATGCGCACCGCACACTCTTCTAACTTGGATGCCAGATAGAGGGCTCCCATGCCGATGTCCTGAGTACGCAAGATGTTGGTCCAAGGGTGCGATGACGTGCCGAGATCTTACCCCAACGCCAAACTGCTTCATGGAAGTCACATACCAGAACCTTTGAAACAGGATCTGAGCGGCAGCTACTGCAACCTGCTTCCTTACATTGGTGTTATGGCCATGCCAGGATAACGGGAAGGCGAGGAGACGGACTGGTTCAACAATATCCCTGCTTGATGTATCAATTTACAGCCATACGCCCTGAGATCCATTTCAAGATCTTCTGGCAAGCCATCTTCACGCGACGGAGTTTTTTCAAGCTGCGCAGGAGAGGCGAGGGGATAGAGCGTCGCAGACATCAAGGATTTTGCGATGAAGGAGGTTGTTTGTTTGTATTGAGTTTCGAGGGCGACTCTGCTCTCAAAAGCCATAATGGCAAGCCTTCCGCCCAAACCTCAGGACTCTCCTTCGCGGGACAATCCAGGCCCAGACAGACGTCCATCTCGCCCTTCCGGACCCCCACCGCGTGGTCCTTTCCACGGAGGCGGCAGGTATTCCCCACCTCCGTCTAGTCGTTATCCGCGAAGTCCACCGAGGAGACCAATTACAGACTCTTACGTTGCAGCAACATATGATTCTAGGCGAGAAGATTTTCGCAGGGAAGGAAATCATCAGGAAAGAGAACGTGCGAGTTGGGACAGACCTCGCGATTCAGCACCGGGGTTCAGGGATCCCCGTCCTGGCTATGGCAAAGATCGCCGAGGGTATCAAAGAGAACAACATCATGAGAGGGATAGGCAGTCTGGGAGGCCAAATGATTCATATGGACCTTTAAGACGCGGGCCTTCGCCATACCGTGGTGGTATGTCATCCAGAGTTCATTGTCTTTGCGTCGTATGACTCCCTTTTTTTCGCAATTCAGACATGCACCGAAGATCTAGGTCACCTCCCCGTAGACAACATTCTCCGAGTGGAAGGCCGTATCGAGTTCGCAGCCGATCACCACCTTCACATCGTTCCCCGCCTCCCCACACAAGAATGAGGCTTGGTAACCACTCCATTGATGCTCGCCCCCACCGCGACCTGGGACGCTACTCGCCAAGACGTGGTCCTGCTAGTCGGTCTCGCGAAAGGAGTTGCAGCACTTCTCGCCCACCCCAGCCACGATCTCCTGCTGTTCAGGAGAACGGCGAGGTAACGCCGCGGCCTGTGGAAACTCTAAAGCCTGAGGAGGGGCAAATACCGTCAACGCCTCTCGTAGAGCTTACCACAAGTTCTGCACTTGAGCAACCAGGTCCAAGCCAATCACCGCCCTCATTAATAACGGAAAACATACCAGTAACACTAGTAAAACCAGAGCCTACGTTTGGATCTCCCTGTGCACCCTCGCCACCTCGCGAGCCAAGGGCTGACAGACACCTGCCAGAAACGAAGGAGTCCGAGCCGGGAATAAAATCACTCCATGAAGTGCCACGCGAAAGGTCGCCATCGCCACCCAGGCAACCTCAGTACTCTTACCTTCACCCACCTCCTTCAAACCCAAATTTCATTCAACAGCCTTACTCACCGACGGAAGTGAAACCAGTCCATGAAGATAGGAAGCCGCGTGAAAGAACGCCCTCGCCATCCAGGCAACCACGCTTTTCTGGCCATCCTCCACTTCCTCCGAACCCAAATTTCATTCAGCAGCCTCGCTCGCCACCTCGAGGGCCTCGTAACCACTCCGGTAGCGCCCATCCTAGAGGCAATGTAACACCTACTGGTCCCGCGTCGTCCTATTTACCGGGGCCCCGTGGCCAACGACGCCAATATCCCGCTCCTGTTCTGCCTCCTGCGCCCCCTGTCGAGCGAAATCCTATTTCAAATGTCGTTACGGAAGACCCGCCTGCACCAGCGACAGAACCGGTGGACATGAAAACTCCTCTGCCACAGATCCCTCTCAAAAAGTTACCTCTCAGTCTGACACATGAACTCGATGCCGAGGTAAGTCGTTCCTGTGAATGCTGCCCGCATATGCTCAAGCTGCCTGACAGTTGTCGCGACTTCAGGCACACCGAGCGCATCTTGCCTCCGAATACGCACAGCTCGCGAAGGGGGTGCGACGGGCGCTCCATGAACTAGACATCGCGACTATCGAGCTCCGAGGCGTCGAGCTTCGCCGGCGGGTCGCTGACATTCAGTATGAAAAAGCGCGTAATGGAGTTCTCGGGGTCGATCACGTGCCAACGACGGACACCAGCATCGTGTAGACTAAGACTCTTAGTAGTAAAAGACGGTGACCGTGTAGCGGATCTCCTTGTGGATCCGGTTCAGAGTAATTGTAATGGATCCGGTCCAGAGTAATCGTAAGATATACATGACCTGGCTACGGAAGTACTGATTTTCGTGTAAACTTCCAAAATCATTGCTTGGGCAACGACATTGGTCTGCATTCCATGTGTGTCCGTTCCGGGTCTATATGGAGTGCACAAAAGAATCCAAGATCCTGTTTAATGAAAAGCCAAATGTGAAGACGCAAAAAATGATTTTGTAGATAGTGGACGAACCTGCATTGCTTTGAAAAGTCTTTTCGAGTTCATTTGTAACTTGGATAAATAGGGGAGCTCAGGTGCAGCAAACGTGAAACATTGAATGCTGATCCAGACGCACTGTTATGCAATGGGATCCTGGAGGAGCCCCCTTGCGGCAGATTTCAGACTCTGGGCTATTCGGCCGGCTGTCAAACGTGTAATGGGCTTGTGGGTTGTGCTATGGCAAGACCTAGAAGTAAACACAGGGGTGGCGCAGTAAACCGCAGACATACGGCAATGAAGGCTTTGAGGACGTCGTTCGCGTCCTTTAGATCGTTACTTGACTTTCCCTTGAATATGGACATGGTAGTGTGCTCCAGGAAAGGCTGAGAAAAGCTCAGTGATATATACATATTTGTAGTGGTTTTTCAAGTTGACCATGACATCACAGTGGAGATCATAGTTTGCATTTTTTTTTACAACACTCTATCCTCGCTAATTTATCAGGATAACGATAATGCACCAAAAGAATTACAGGAGTCCCTACTGGCACTTGTCCAGTGTACAGTTTTAGTTTCCGCGCTTGGCTAGAAGACCGCCCTTGAGGTTAGAGTCACTGACGGGGGTGGGTAAGGTTTCAGGAACGAGGACAGTTCTCTGGGGGCAGCTTACATGGTGAGTCCAACCATCGCCTCTCCGAGGTTCTCAGAAACCTCAGCGAGAACCTTCGGATTGTTGTAGTGAGTGACCTATATGAGCAGATGTATTTAGACACGGGACACCACGGAGTCGAGATGAGCCCCTACCGCCTGAACAATCGCACGAGCGCGCTTCGCAGGATCACCGGACTGTACATTGAATCAGTATTGAAAATACACGGGGCTGATGAATCACGACAGACGTGGAAGATACCAGATCCAACGAACACTAGAAGTGCTGCGTCAGTCATGGGCTTCGCGACGAAGCAAGTCCGATTCACCTCCATCACAACCAAGCTGCATCAACAATGCGGCGTCCGCTGTATCAACAAGCTCAGACGTCATGTTTTCGCAACGATGATTGACATACGCACCAGGGGTAGCAACTCCTCCAGCGGCGAAGTTGACAACCGGCAGACGCTTCAGCCTGGCAGTCTCCTTGAGGAGGTGGAAGGGCGCCTGGATATCTTTTGCGAACAGGTAAAGCTCCTCTTCGTTCATGACGCTGGCTTTACGGATCTCGCTGTTGACAGCGCGAGAGTGGCGGACGGCCTCGACGACATTACCAGTACCAGCCTCGCCCTTGGAGCGGATGAATGCAGCACCCTCAGAGATACGACGCAGAGCCTCGCCCAAGTTTCGCGCACCACATACGAAGGGCACCTTGAACGCATGCTTGTTAATGTGGTGCTCGTCGTCCGCGGGCGTCAGCACCTCCGACTCGTCGATATAGTCAACACCAATGGCTTGTAGGATCTAATTAAAAGGATCGCATGATGTCTGAACCAGTAAAATCTCAATTCATCTTACCTGTGCTTCCACGAAATGCCCAATTCGCACCTTGGCCATCACTGGGATTGTCACGGCCTCGATGATTTCCTTGATCATTTGGGGATCGCTCTATGAAACATCAATCAGCAACGAATCCGTTTGAGCTCGCAGGGAGCCCGGCGAACCATACGCGCAACACCGCCTGTGAAAAAAGCCATTAGGGAACTTCTGGGAGATCTGGGGGAGATGCGGCCGCACCTTCAGCCCGAATATCGGCGGGGACTCGCTCAAGAGCCATAACTGCACAAGCACCAGCCTCTTCGGCGATGCGAGCCTAGCAGAATCGAGACTGTAAGGCGAATGCAAGTAGATGTCCGATGCATGGAGACGCACCTGCTCAGCATTGACAACGTCCATGATAACTCCGCCCTAAGTTCGCAGCGTCGTTAGTGGGGGAACCCTGCATCGGATTGCTATTGAATCACCTTGAGCATCTGGGCAAGGCCCGACTTGACCTAAGAGGCGCACAACCGATAAGAAAGAGGTGGCGGGCCTGATAAGTTTTACGTACGCCAAAAGTGCCCAAGCTGTTTCCGCCTTCGCGCTGTGCGGAGCGCGCTGGTGCGATGGAGGGAGTGCTGGCGGTGCCGGCTCCCTGGGGAACTTCCTGGATGGATGGGGTGATTACTGGGGTGGCCATGGTAGGGTGAAAGGGACTGTTGAAAAAGCTGGACAGCCAAGCTTAAGTCTTTAGCTTTTAAGACCGACGGCGCTTATGACACTCCTCTCATTGATCGCCTCGGATCGCGGTGCTCCATACTAACCCTAACCTTGGACTCATTTTACACAGATCTTCTCGCTGCAGTGTGCATCCTCTCGGTATCAGTGAGGTCCTTCCGAAGCAGGTATACATTGACACTGGACACATGATCGAGCATGGCGCGAGACTACGCCATCGATAGCTTAGCGGCGGTTGGGCCCCGGTCTGCTTGACATATCAACACTACAACTCGATGGGTATCGCCAACTGAAAACGATATTAGGCGTGAGTTATGCAAGTAAGGACAACAAGATAAGAGCAAGGTTATTGCGAGGAGAGAGTACGTGTCAAAAACCCTTCTCCTTGAGGAACTCCAGGACGTTGTTTTTCCACTGGCCGCCGGTTATGACGAGATTTTTCGAGCGGACGATTTCGATGTTGATGCGGGCGGCCTCGGGGGAGTCTTTTGGGAAGAGTTTATGGCGCAGCTCCCTTGCAAATGCCTGTTGCAGTGCGTTAGATGAAGCCAAACAGAAGCAGTGGCGTGGGCCCACGTCAGCATTGCCGTCAATGTTTCGGACGAGGACTTGGTAGCGGGTGCCCCCGTTGCGCACGTCGGTGTATACGGGAAGGTTACCCCGAGTGTTTCGGGGGATGAAATAAGGGGATTTGACTGAGACGGGCACAGGGGCTGTAGCGGGCGCAACAGGAGCCGCAACCCGCTGGGCGAAGCACCGGGCATGGCGAAAAGAGGGAGCGAGTTGGCGCTGGAGGTTCGTGAGCATCTGGAGTGGTGCATGTTAGGCTCTGGGAGTGAGAAGGACAGAGGAGGACTTGCCGGAGGCGGTTGGAGGAGAAGGGAGAGCACAAGCAGTGCCTGTGGACCAAAATAGGCACATGTGATCGAAAAACAAAAATATATTAATGTGGCGCCCATGGTCTCCTCTCATTTGCTGTCAATTAGGCGGGCTTGGCTGTGATACTTACAGACGGATGATGGCGTCTGCGATCTTTCTGGCATCACAGCTAGCATCACCCGCTGCCGGGTGGAGTCGTTGTCATTTGTCGCATCTTGTGCCGACATCCACTAATTATTACCCATGGAACAGCAACAGCCCTTACGTATCTAGGGCGGTTTCATCCCGGTCTCACTCGCCAATATAAACTGCAACGCACCGTTCCTTCCTTTTCTCCACTCATGTCCTCCTACCAGCTTGCTGCCCGTTACGCCGTCCGGGGTCTTCCTCCTGTCGACGATCTCTTCGCCTGGCCTATCATGTCTCTACCAGAGGTTTACTGTGTGTATCCCTTTCTGCCTGCTACAGTCCTTGTCTCACCCCTGGCTCAAGTTCCCCCGTCGCCGTCACCAACCAGCACCAGTTCCGCCTCATCGCCTCCAGTGTCGCCCCCCCAGCCCGTCCATGTCGTCTGCAACGCTCCGCTCGTCGCGCCAATCCCTCTTCCATACCACTCGCCGACCTTCCTGCAGTTCGATCTCTTGCCAGATATCGACCAGGATCTCTCTCGTCCACCATACACCCGCCGTTCCTCAAAACGTAAACGCACATCAGACGAGGCCCCGAGCGAGCAGGTCCTGTCCAAAAAATGCTCTCTACCCCCATCGTCCGCATCACATTCCCATCGCTGTCTACCCAATAACCGCTTGCTGCGGCATCACACGACCCACAACAAACGCGCAAGCATGCACACTCATACATGACATGACTCATCATGATGCATATAATTAGCGATAATACGGCCTGAGTAAGTGTGTTCATGCACTCCCACATCACCTGCTGCATTTGACCTGCCTTCTTGACAAAGGTTGGTCCACGCTACCTAAGCCACCAAACCTCCGAGTCACTGTCTCATCTGGCAGCTGCAATCGACGCCGTCACTTTGCTCAGCACACTCCAGGGCCGAGCGCATGTGGCACTTGCAGCCAACTGTATATATAGACGCGTGATGCGGGATGATGGTATTGTATTTCTTATTTGATGGTGCCGAGGCGCCCGTATAGGATGATACATGTTACAATACTTGTGTTACACACGACCAACCAACCCATGGCAATCGGGCACAGCCGCGAGAAGAACCATAGAGCAGGGGATATACTACAGCGCGTGCTTTACAAGAAATACATTTTCTTCCTGGAGCTCTGATTGATCTGCCGGAATGCATCCTCCCAAGGCTTCAAGTTGAAAGTAGAGCCATTGGTGACGGTAGCGTCGTCGGCAAATCTCAGATCTGAGTCCGGGCCAAAATGAATATCACCACGCGAACAAACCAGCTGAACATTCGCCCATGAACCGAGTGTCACAGGTAAAGAAGATGAAAAGAACATACATCGGCATCTGTGCATGTCATCAGACCATGTGGTAAAGGAAAGGTCAGAAACTCACAGTAAACGGGTGCTGGGATGGAGACAGACCGAGTGGCCTTAGCGTAAACATGGCAGAGCGCAAACGAAAGTTCTTGGCGATGTCATCAGACGTGCCAGTGTGCCACACAGAGACAGGAAAAGAAACTCACACGATGACGTTATTTTGGAAATTCTCGTCGGCCAGGATGCTGTAATGGCTTGACCGAGATGCTGAACAGGTGCAATTTAGCACTCAATGCAAGCTCTCAAACCCACAAGCAATACACGTACTCCCTTTCACGGCAGCGTGGCTCTGAAGATAATAATCTAGCGTTACAGGGTGGCAGAGGCCTTCATCAGCGACAAAGCCCGCACGGCAGTTGCCTGTTCTGTCTCGGGTGCTGCGCGGAAATAACAGGTCAGGAACAAAAAGAAAAGCGGTGGGTATCACTTCACTCACCTATCATCTTGCGGAAAGAACACGACGTGGTGCCTGTATTACGAAGCCCTTCAGTTCATCGAAACATGGTGAGGGAGAGGGGTGGAAAGCTCACCTTTTTCCGACGACGATGAAGGTGACTGTTGGCTTCGGGTCCTTGAGTTTTCTCTCAGTCCATACTTCGTCAAATGCAGCTGCGGCGGACCAGTGAGAACCGACCAGATAGAACACAGGAATTTCACATACCTTTCAAAGCGCCCAACTCTGTCTTGAGAGTATTTTCAAATTCCCCGTCAGATACACCGTCTCTGAAAAAGACAATGCGACGAGGAGTCTTTTGATTGCGCATGCCAAAGGCAACAATCTCTTCCTTAGCCATGCCCTGTAGCCCCCGTCAATCACCTCCACTCTAGGATGCTGGATTCCTGGAATAGCAGCATAGCGTGTGGCAAATTCGTCGTAAGAAAAGACGAGACTCGTCATGGAGGGTTTCATGACGCCAGGCCCAGGATGGCTGACGTCAGCACCTATGATACAGTGATAACCATGAACAAAGGGCCTTGCCAGGGGGAACATAATCACATACCCATGATCATATACGCCTCTTCTCGAAGCTTATCCAGAACTTTGCACTGCGTCAACGAATTGTAGCCACCGAGCCGAGCATTAAGCCTGCAAACAGTCAGCGCTTGCTCAAAGCCGCGAGCTTGACTTACTTGAGCCCGACGTTTCCCCAGTACTGGTCGTTTGCTTTTTTTACCTTGTCTTCCGATAAACACTGGGTCAGGACGCCTGGATTCAAAACATTCAGTTTGATCTGGACTGCGCGGGAGGGATCTGGAGACGAACCGTGAACAATGTCGCCCCAATGCTTAATGCGCAGGCGAAGAATGGGTGCCTTTGCAGGCAAGATGGCTATGATCATCAGGTCGTCTTTCTTGAAGTTCGTCTGCTTAGCCCTGCCCACGACCTCGTTCAGGGCCTGGTGAAACGGATGTCACAATGAGACTGATATGAATATTAAAAATGTATCGTTGATCATCTTACTTTCTCGACGGCATTGCCCATACCCGTGACAATGTTGACTGGTCGACTCATTCCTGTAGAAACCTAGGTCAGAGGAAGACTCAAGTGAAGGCATCAGTTGACATACTCATTCCCAGTTTGCCACAGGCATTTGCTAAGGCCTTCATAGCAGCCTCGCATTGCTGAAGTCTATAGGTTCCAGGACAAAAGTTGATCACTGCCCAGCATGCCATTGGCCGAGCAGTCTGCAATGTCTGTCCCCGTCGGTTCCATGCTCCGTCACGCGGTTTCTACAACTTCATGAGCTGCATCCTTACAGAAAATGTGGTGGAAAGACATACCATTTGTTGTTGGTTTCCATACCAAAGGCTCGGAGTATCGAGAATCTTCCCTTCGATAACGAGGGGTTTGGTGTCGACAATCATACCCACCTCAGCCAAAACCTCAGACTTTGCATATCCGATGACCTAGTGAGTTCGCATGAGCACGAGAACAAGACGAGGCTTTCGATACTTACAGGGGATTCCATGCCGGCATCGCCAGACAGGATCTGTCTCAGGCGGTCATCAGGTCTGCTGGTTGCAAAGTCAACCATTGCCTTCGTAAGATGCTCAGGCATTCGCTTTTTGTACAACTGGCCTGGAAGGACGGTACATATCTCCAAAGGCACAACATTAGGAGAAGGGGCGGTTTTCGAATTGAGGCGAACACCGATGATGTTAGGGAACCGGAGTACCATGTTGTGCGCGTCTTTAAAGTACTCCTTTGAATGAAGGATGGCGTTGAGCTAAATAGATAAGAATAGGCAAAAAACACTACTTGGACCGTCGTCTCCTTGTCTCCTTTTGCAAATTTGAATCTCCCTGCGTTGGGAACTAGGCCCCTGATCGTCTTCGTGCGTTTGCCCGTGGTCATGGTGTTGATTAGTAGCTTGTCCAGGTGCTTTTCCAAAGCCCGAAATTGGCTGTGCTGCTCGTCCATCGAGAGCTCGCGCGCATTCCTGTTGCCAAGGAAGTCCATGCAGACGTCCACGAGATTCCCGGACTTGTACCTACGGTGCATGATAACATGGTTAGAATTTTAAGTGACTCTGCGACGCAATGGGGGATGCCTACACCGCGGAGACCAACGTGTCAATGTTGACAACCATCCTGCCTATGGTCGGACGGACGTACCTTCGTTGACGTGGTTGAAATACTGTTGTGGTTCAAAGAAAAATGGACTTACTGAAAAAGGCCGCGCCATAGCTCTAGTCCCGAACCAATGTCCCTCGAGCCGTGAGGCGTAAAGTACGCCCTGCCATTGTTGCTATATTTCCTAACATCGTAGGTTCTAGCGAAAGTCCGGAATCCTGAAGTGATGAACTCACGAGTTGGAGTCCTGTCGGATGAGCAGCTGTAGCAGGTTAGTGGCGACAAGCGTCTTTGTATCCGATTGGCGTGCTTGAATGAGGCGTTGGACATCGCTAAACATACTATATATCGCATCACCGTCTTCAAGAAATAGAAGGTGGCGTACGATGTTTCGACGACTTGGCCGATTGTGTGAGTAATCTTGACCTCGAAGGTGCCTCTTTTCTGTGGGGTGGTGGCCGTAGGCAGGTCGGCGGTCAGGCTCACGGTGAACTATAAGCAGGGAGACAGCATGTCAATAGGATGATACCGAAACCTTCTCTTGATGGTGCGTACACTTCCGCCGCCTCCACCGGGTAGCTCGACCCCTTGACGCATACAGGAGGGCCCTACCATCGTAAATGGCGCGGGGGGAGAAAATGTTTGGGGCGACGACTGGAGTTTGTGGATTATTTCCTGTCTCTTCCGCACTATCTTGACTTCCGGTGTAATGACTTCCGGTCTTGTGAATGAGCAACAACTGCAACTTCGTAGAGGGGAAGGCTACCTACCGACTGATAACAATCGCAATTAAGAACATAAACCCAACGTCAAAACGGCTGAGGCAAGAGGACTGACCGTCGTATTGTTGATACGCGTGGATGGGCAATCTAGAAAGGAAAAGGCGTGAGCGCACTGCCTGCGTTGTGATAGAGAAAGACAACATTCCTGGTGATAAGGAATGAGTTGGTCGTGACTGACACGGTCCCATCGCGAGGATGACGAGACATGCTGCACTACGAAGGTAGTATGGATTGAATGTTGGATCTCCTGGAACAACGGCGATTTTATAGGATTATGAACGGCCGTGCGCACAATGGGCGCGTGATAATTTGAAATGAATGGCTTCGAAGATAATTCCTCAAGACGCGGCGACTTCATAGATCAAGATTCTTGTATATAATCGAAATTGAGAAGACCTATAGCCTGACTTGAGCCTGACAGATCAGAGCGTTAAATGTATATATGTTCGGAAAACTAAAATGATCCTCCTCACCGCATGATCAAAGCGTCGCCAGTCGCCCTTGTATGCAGAAATCAGCGCAGGATTTGAGGCATAGAACCGGTGCACAGAGGCTTAGGTATAAAATATACTATATTTCACAAGACATAAGTCCAGAAAAGCCTCTTTACAGGCGCCCAGCCGCGGAGAAAGCGACATACAAGGGAGGAAGATCATGAAAATGGCAAGGATGTCTACCTAGAGGCATGCAATGAATAGGTGAAAAGATCATATATATGTATTGTGAAAGTTCCAAATGCTCCTGGCCTTGGGCTGGGCGGCATATCATGAAAGGCCGAGGGTTCGGGAAGATAGATCTGGGTGCGAGCAATGGGGAGAGTTGCAGCCATTTAGCAGCATCCGCCAGATTGCTGTGATTGGACGGTTTGGCCGGGCGTGACTGTTGACGATTTGGCTGCCCCTGAAGGTGTCGATGTGGATCCCATCCTAATACAAGTGTCAGTGTAAGTTGCAGAAGGAGTTAGATTGAGGGTCTTACCTGTCCTTGATCTGCTTAGCCATCGTCAAGAAAGCCTGCTCGACATTGGTCGCATTCTTCGCTGATGTCTCTAGGAAGGGAATGTTGAGCTGGTCTGCGAATTCCTACATCTCAACATGAGCTCGCGATATACAGACAGGTAAAGTATTGGACATACCTTGGCGACGCTGTACTCCACAACTTTCTTTCCCGTCAAGTCTGACTTGTTGCCAACAAGCAGCTTGTTGACACCCTCGGACGCATACCGGTCAATCTCCTGCAGCCATTGCTTGACGTTGGTGAACGTCTCTGCGTTGCCGAGTCAGGTGCGTGTCTCACACTCAAAGAGGTATGTACCAACCGTTGTCAGTCACATCGTAGACGACAATAATGCCATGAGCGCCGCGGTAGTACGATGACGTGATCGTCCTAAAACGTTCCTGGCCTGCAGGACACCGTCAGAACCTCGGAGGAAGTATTGCAGCATATGATACGCACCCGCAGTGTCCCACTAAGCCCGGAGGAGAAGGTGGGAGACATGTTAGTGAGGGAGTTCAGGAGCCAGCGATCGAAAGAAGAGACGGTGAGTAGTTGTAGGATTGAAATGCAGCATTTCTGCAACATGCCGACTTGGAAGGTGTTTGCAAGAGCACCACCAAGCAAGCTGCAGCAGGGGCTGTCGAAGGAGGATGGAGTGGAGTGTGAAAGAAGGGTGCTGAACTGACAATCTGAAGCTTCACGGTCTTGCCCTCAAGCTCTATTGTGCGAATCTTGAAGTCGACACCGATGGTGGAGATGTAGCTCTCGGTGTACGTGTCGTCTGCGAAACGAAGCAGGAGACAAGACTTGAAAAACGACGTGAGTACCACGAGGCCAGGGCGCAGCAAACGCATAGGCATACCTTTCCGACACCGGAGTCACCGATGAGGAGAAGCTTGAAGAGATAGTCGTACTCGCTGGTGTGCATGGTGTGGGCGGGGTGGGGGAAGACGGCAAGAGTAGTGGGAGGAGTTGGGAATGCGTTGGCTGCGTCAACACCAGCGGCTTTCGGCTGCTCCCGGCGACGGCCGGCCGGTGATTGATTCGGGCTGGATCAGTCCGCCGGTCTGTTCATCCTCCCCATGCTCCCCTTTGCTCTGCTGCTTGCTCTCGTGGCCGTTGCCGTCGTCGCCAACGTTGACCACATTCCCGGATTCCGTGTGCCCATCCTCCGTACTCCCCGACACCGGCCCTCTGTCTTTTCCGGCCACGTCCTGACCACCGGCATATCGATCAACAATAGGAACAAGTTGTGCGTTTCTTGTTTCTTTCGCCATATGACATATGTCTCGTTCACAGGTTAATAAGCCATTCACCTGGGATGTTATCTGCCTGGCAAACGCTGAACTGAAGACATGAGGGCACCTCAAGTGCGCCTTTCTGGTATAGTTTTACTTCCTTTCACCCCCAAAACCCTTGAATAGATACTCTCTGTACCCAACTCAATGTCTGCCAACTTGGGTGAGATGAAGTGCAAGTTCTGTACATCAAGCAGCCTGAAACCAGTTCAACTGGTGAAATGGCAGATAACATCTGGACGCGGTCCAGATGTTACACCACCAACTTTGAAAAATGTTGATCAAAGCTTTCAGAACTGATGGCAGGGCTGTTGAAGGAGGTTATGCGCAGCGGTCGACTGAAACCAAAGAGATCCTTAAATGATCGTCGAGCTGAAGCAGTCAATATGCAAAGGACTGGGTCCATGTATTCAGTAGTGATAAAGCTAAGGAATTATGTAGATACATACCTGGGTCCGTGTATTCAGTAGTGATAAAGCTAAGGAATACAGGACCTAGATGGAAAAGATAAGAGACTGAAATGGTACGTGATCGATGTGGGAAGAACTCCGGTAAGGTGTCTGCGCACTGCAGAATACTCCTGCAACAAGGGCAGGGTTGTTTAGTGACATCAGGCCAACCCTCATTTGACCTTTGGTGACCCTCAGGCAGCCAACGTCAGGCAAGGCCTTGGTAGACATTATTTGGAGGTTGGCATTTTTCCAAGGTCAAAGCAACATCAGTTGCTTGACCTCATACTAACGGAGGGCTGGAGGGCTCCCAAAAAGATGTTTATTATATTGTATACAAATATATAATATAGTCTCATGAATCATTGTGTGGTAATCCACTCGATGCTAGAGCTGGAGCCTCGGGTTGTATCGTGGGGGGGAGGGGAGTATCTCGCACATTTCGTTGCTTTTCAATAACGGAATGCTGCTTATTTCGAGCCTGGATCTCGGCTCTCTTCACTTTTGCCTCGTCCCTCTTGGCCGGACCTGTAATGCTAAGACCCACGGCAATCTCTTTGTGAAGTGACAAGCAATCAGGAAAGATGAGCTCAGGTCTGACGAGATTTCAGGAGAGCGCTTTGCGCAAGAGTTAAGCATTGTGAAAAGCATGGGTGTTAATAATAAATCGCTCTTCTCGAACATGATCAATGATGAGCTCCTGCTTGTTTGTTAGAATGTGCTCCTGTTGCACTGATCATTGCACTGTTGAGCATTTTGCATGCCGGCAATCGTGTTGTGCATTGAAAATAAAAAGAACGTCCTGTTTCTGGTCTTAACGACGCATCAATGGTTACAATGAATTGGAAATTTTAGCACACCTTGGACTTTACAAAATAATGCATACGAGTTTGGTGGAGGGTTGGCATGCCAATTTGGGGGTGGAGACTCCTGCTGATCTCGTATTTTTCGATAACAACCATGGTTTCCTGGTTGTTCGAGATGACTTCTTAGCCATCGGGGGTCAAGATGCAATGAATACGACCGCAAATGGCTTCTTGACAGGCCGACCGAAGCGACTGAGGGCAGTGAAGGAACGTGAGTAGAGATTTCCCATTGTTACAGCAGATCACCTCGATCATGATCAATCACTGGACCCACATATACACACAATCTTCCCACTGACATCATTTGTCATGTCTGATGACTATTCTCGACTGTCGATCTCGAAACTCAGGAAGGTCAAATACACTGAATGGGAGAAAGCCATGTTTGGATGCCTGATGTTCATCGGTGGCGCCAAGATTGTTACCGGCAAGGAAAAGGCCCCAGTTCAGCCATCGCCACCTGATGCAGCATCCATCGAAGCACTCAATAAACATAATCTCTGCAGCGATCATGCAGCTGGAGAAATCTACCAGTGGCTCGATAAAGGAAACAAAACTCACGTCGATTCTATCCGAACTGACCCTGCTGCAATGTAGGCCAAATTGAAGGCCATTCACAGCAAAGCTGCTCCCAATGCTCGATTCAATTCACTCAGCAATTTTTTCAGTATCCAAAAACCGAGACAAAAACCGAGAAAGGGTGCGACGCAGCCGTAAAAGCCGACGCTGCTGTTTGTCGATCTTCATCAACCTCCCCGTTGCCAGCTGACAACCTGTGGAACACAGACTCTGGCGTCTCGGTGCATATGACCCCACGCCAAGACTGGTTCTCTGCCGATTTCCACCCATGGAGAGTCCCAATCTGCCTCGCCGACAATAATGTTGTATACTCAGCCGGAAAGAGATCGGTCCACTTCACGCTGAAGGGAACTGCTAGAGATGGAACTAAGCTACGAGCCGTCATGATTACAGACATCCTCTATGTACCCAACCTCACAAACAATCTATTATCTGTTCTTACCCTTGCCGTCTCTCGCCACTTCACCATTACCTTTCGCGCTCGGAAGGTTTTCTTCAATCTCGGACGCGAGCTCATTTTCACTGCTACCGTGGATGCCTCACTTACTGCCTATCTTGATGGGAAAACAACTGTTTCCTCTTTTGCGCCACCTCTCAACGCCATAGCTGCCTATTCTGGATCTCGCACCATTGTAGTAGATTGCACCCTTCTCCATCGAAGAATGTGCCATCTCGGACGCGATCGTGTAGACCAGTTAATCAACAAAGAGCTTACTGCCGATCTGAAGTTGACGTCTGCCGCTCGTATGCCGAAGATTTGCGAGGCGTGTATACACGGAAAACAGCATTGCCTCCCATTTCCACAGACGGCTGAGCACGCTGACGGTGTTCTCAATCGCATATTCAGTGATGTCCATGGCCCTATGCCCGTCGCGGGACACGGAACAGGTCACAAGTACTGGGCTACTTTGATTGATGACTATTCTTGCTGGATGGAGATTTACAGCATGCCGAAAAAGAGTGATCTCCTTAACGCCTTCAAGCAGTTTAAAGCTCTCGTCGAACATCAGACAGGACGTAAAATAAAGTGTTTTCATAATGACGAGGGCGGCAAATACACCCTGGGAGAGGTGTTGGCATTTTTCAAGGCAGAGGGAATCCATGTCGAATTTACCACTCGCGCTACTCCGCAACAGAATGGTGTCACAGAGTGAAGTAATCGCACAGTTGCCGATGCCATTACTTCCATGATCTACGAAGCAAATCTGCCCCCTAGTTTCTGGAATCATGCCCTCAACTGCTTTTGCCATGTTCACAACCGCTCTCCGACATCTGCGCTCGCCAAAAATACGACCCCTTTCGAGGTCTACAAAGGCCAAAAACCAAAAATTGGCCATCTTCGAGTCTTCGGCTGTCGAGCTTACATCCTCATTGGCTGTGACAAGAGGAAGAGCCTGGAGGGGCACACACTGAATGGAATTTTTGTTGGCTACCCTGATAATCATGTAGGATGGGAGGTGTACATCCCGAACACCAAGAAAATTATTATCTCACGTGATGTTATCTTCGATGAGTACAGCTTTCCTGGCAATTCCTGTCATCTACCATGACGCCACCTACACCTGCCAAATTCCCAAGCTCTGAAGACTTCGAGCCTTATGACTCCAACTATGACTCCGCCACTCCACTCATCGTTGTCCCTCCAGAAGCAATGGGAATACCTGCGCCTGGTGTGGTGGGAGCTCCGTTACCTGAAGCGGTGTGAGCGCCACACAATGCGCCAGCCCCAGACATCGTACATCAGCAAAAAGTCCGGCCGTAGGAAATCCATTTTGAGTGATTGTGACTATTGTAACATTTCCAGGAATGGTAAACGGCATGTGTCGGTCTTGTGTCGGTCTTACGACCAATTTCAGAAATCATGATCTGTGTGAGCACTTGCTGTGATTATGACCGAATTGCAATCAGGTTGTATTGTGATTGCATCTAGATTATGAAGGGCATTATCTGGAATACCAGCTGTATCATCTTCCAAAGCTATAGACTACCTCCCAGAAGTATGAGATGAGAGCACCCGTTTTTCATTTACACTGTAAATATAGCTGCAGAACTCGGCGCTGGTGCCACGGTGGTGTTGGAACGAAATTTCTTCACAAGTTTTTCAAACTCCGCTTGAATTCAGACCCCTTGCCACGTCACAAAACGTTTGCCCTTTACCCTTCCTCTTCACTGTGTCGAGACCTTTGCTGCCAGCTCGACGACACGAACTCTGTTTTTGTGGAGAATGTTCTCCTTGGAGGCCTGTGGTGCTTTGTAGCACTGCCCGGTCTGTGGGCACCCTCATGTTGGGCACAGGTACATCTGTTTTTCGTCGATGCTGTGCTGCATCCTCGAAGATTCTTTGTCTTTGTGCCACTCGACCCCGAACCCACTTGCCTCGACCAGCGGGCAATGTCAATTGACACTCCCCGCAACTACAAGAGCACGAACGTCATCAACAGCACCCCGCGAATCTCTCCCATCCCACCCCGCGAACCTCTCCCATCCCACCCCGCGAACCTCTCCCATCCCACCCTGCGAACCTCTCCCTACCAGACATCTGGATGCGGCGGCCCATTTTCGTCGGTGTTTTGGCTGATGTCCATCGACAACTCCACTGTATTGTCAGGCCTTGCTGCCGACGGCGCCGGTCTTCTCGCACGTGGTGATGAGTATGGTCACAGGTGATCTGATTGCGACGCCGATGCCTCTGCCGTCGTTCGACAACCCGGGCTTGCACGTCGCGTCTGTCACGTTTTACTGTTGTAGACTTCTAATAGTAATAAACTTGTTTTTCACGTTACTTTTGGTCTGAACCACAAACTGAGCAAGAGGAAAAGGAAACGGTAGCCTATGACATAACATGTTAGTGTCGTGACGTGGCCACAACCTGCTCATAATCCCTTGTATTCGGCCATAAGTTGTACAAGTGTTATCTGCATTGCAAGAGAACCAATTAACTTTGTTAGTTGCAGTCATACTATGCTCCAATCGTAAGGTCTGCGTTGCCCCCATAGTTACTGTTCAGCGATTTTGCACATTATGATCAGGTTATGATCGATTATACTCCTTTGGATGCTATTTTAGGCACCCATAGACCTGTCACAAGAACCGAACCTTTTTGCTGA
>JABCKJ010000028.1:0-109396 GCA_018850815.1 Asterophora lycoperdoides
CCGTCGACGTAGAGCTTCGCGCGCCCGGCGACTGTCAGCCCAAACTCGAAGTCCACGTCCTTGTCACGCGGCTTGAGCGTACCCCTAAGGCGGAAAGTCCACTTGCGCGTAATGCCCACAGGGGTGGAGGTGGAGATGAAGATGCGAGTCTCGTCGACGACGCGCGTCTCGATGGGCTCAGTGAGCGGCACGAGCGAATCGTCATCCTCGTGAGAGTGCCACGTGCCGAACCAGCCGCGCTCGCCGGAGGGGGTGAAGAGCTCGTTTTCGAGGGTCGGGAGGGATTGGTAGGCTGTTGAAATTTGGGAATTAGCTCGGGGTGGAAAGGTTTGGAGAGAAAAAGACGTCACGCACTCCGGGCACCCTCAGAGAATGTGATCTCCACCTCCTCGCCTCCAAGCGCCGCAGCCTCCTTGACAGCATTGACAATGCCCTCATAGGGGGAGACGAAATAGGAGGCCTTGAGCGCCGCGGATCCTCCACCTGAGAAGACCTGCGTCTTGGCATTACCGCCGATGACGGCGATCTTCTTGGGTTTTTTGGCGGCGTCGGTAAGGGAGAGGGGAAGGAGGGAGTCGTTGTTCTTAAGGAGAACAATTGAAGAAGCGGCGACGCGGCGCATGAGGGCGCGATCTTCAGCAGACTCGACGGTGCGCTCGACGCCATCGCCGTCAAGGATCTACATATTCGCATACAATCAAAAGCTTGGCTGGAGCAAGGTACCAGGACGAACACACCTCGGGTGCACCAGCAGCGCACTTCTTCACAAGCTCTAGAACAGTGCGCGCACGCGCACGGACATCGCGGGTGGTGAGCTTGCGCGCCAGGATGGTGCGGTTGACAAGGTCGAGTGTCCGCCACTTATTGGTGCCGGGCATCTCAAGGTCCAGACCGGCCTTGTAGGCGAGGTCAATAGAGTAGAGGCCGAACCAGTCAGACATCACCTATGCGCGGGAGTAACGGGCGTCAGTTACGCGGTAACAAAAAGTCCGGCTACAAAGCATATCGGAATTGCACTCACAAGGCCCTTGTACCCCCACTCCTCCCTGAGGATCTTCTGGATAATGAGGGGGTCCTCAGAAACGTGGACGCCATTGACGCGGTTATACGCGGTCATGATGCTCCACGGTTGCGCGAACTTCTGCGCAAGCATGAATGGCAGGAGGTACACCTCACGCAGCGCGCGTGCGCTCATGATGCTGTCGTAACCCCGGCGGTCGTTTTCTTTGTCGTTGCCACTACATGGGCAGTGATTCAGCATGGGGTTAGAGGTTTAGAGTGCCATGCATTCGCCAGATATGCGGCAAAGGCGCTCAGGCAGGTGCGCATGCATGCGCCAATGTGGTGCATGTGCAACATTGGGAGATATAGGGGGCTGAAAGACGCACACGAAGTGTTTGATCGTGGTTCCAATACCACCGTTCTGCGTTCCACGCACATACGCAGCTGCGAGAAGACCAGAGAGAAGAGGGTCCTCTGAAAAGCTCTCGAAGCTACGTCCACCAAGAGGGTTCTACAAGGGTAACAAGGAGGCACATGTTAGCAACAGCAGCATCTGTGGGAGAAAAAACAGTACTCACGCGCTGAATGTTGCAAGTGGGTGCGAGCACGACCGAAGCAGCACGCAGCTTTGCTTCGGGTGCTAGCAGCTTGAGACCGACCTCCTCGATGAGCTCAGTGTCCCATGTCGCGCCCAACGCTGTCGAGGACTACGTACGTGTCACGATGTCAGTTGGTTTCTTCATATCGTTGACTGGGTGTACAACACACGCACCGGGAGACATTTCGCAGGTGTGCCCATGAAGAAGTGGTTTCCGCGGATACCATTAGGTCCATCGCTGACCTAAAGCAAGAATCATTCACGGTCAATACTAGTAGGTAACCTTGCATTGGGTTATGCACGACGTACTTTGATCGCAGGGACGCCGAGTCTGTCGATCTTGTGTGTATGATAGAAGCCTACACCGGCCGTGAGCAGGATCGCCTCGTCCGTCGTCAAACTCTCCACGATTGCGTCGATATCTGCATTCTTGAAGTCGGAGGGCGCCATTCTGCTCCTTTACTGGGCTACTGGGAGGGGTATGTGGGGCAATGTGGGGAAAGAAGAGGGGAATGCGGGGAAAAATGGGCCTGGGGTTTTGTGCATATCTGACCTTGTTTCCGAGGTTCAGCCGCCCTAGAGTTTATTGGAAATTCCGCCCCGTCCGCCCGGACATTACATACATATTGGCGCTCAATTGGCTTGTGTAACTTTCGTGCCTCTGAGCCTCTAATACGTAGCTTGTCAGGCAATAAACTGACTTCATCATCATCGTGCGACGTGCATCTGTGTCGATGTTGTATAGTACAGTAGTGGAGCGAAAAAATGGTACTGGACAAAGCGAGCTCGCGCGCTCACTGTTAGGCTCAATCCCTCCTGAGCGTTTGTGCAAATACCCATTCGGTACCAGATCAAAGAGATTAACAGAAACGTGCAAAAATTTGAAAACCACGAGGACGTGAATTGTGAGTCCCCTCAGATACGAAACTTTCACGTCGCCTTACATCAGTCTTTCCGAATATCCTCCGCTGAACTGACCCTGCACGCCAACACTAAGTACACCTAAGAGGCTCGGACGTTAGCGAGAGGCTCATCGACATTGCGATAAGTCTATGGGGCATGGCTGTGTGGCGTAATGGCATCGCGTTTGACTACGATTTATGAACCGTCGTGCGCGAGCACATAAAATCCAAACTCGAGTTTTGCACCAGCGTAAACAACAAGAGCGTGTGAGGATTGTACAGCAGAATGGCTGGGACTTATGTACCCGCTCCACTGCGAGTTTGAGCCCAGTTTTGTTTATTTGGAGTAGTAGGTTTGTCTTATTTGCTCAGATAAAAGATAAGATTATTTTCAACATATAAAACATTGCGTGGCTACTTGGATTGCGAAATCGAGCGGTGCGAGAGTGCTGGTTCTAGGAGCCTGGGAATTTGGAGTAAAATAGCAGTGAGCACTACTTACGCGAATTAGAAGCTTAGGGTTTCGCCGGCGGCGACCAGAAAATTGAAATCCATCTTCTGGTGGCTCAAATACGCAATGTTCCGGACAAGGTTGCAGTGCTGCCGGAGCTCAAATACGCAATGTTCGGACAGGGAAATGGCCATTTTGAGGGCCTAAAATGAATGTTGCACCCAGCCACCAGGGAAAACGTGTCGCCAATCAGCTTATGGATGCTCTGATTGCTTGGCATGGGCGGGCCCATAAACTGCAAGCGCTGGAACTCACCACGAGCGACTACAATAAAGCCGCGATGCGTTCCTACGGGAAAATAGGCTGGAATTACATCGGACGGGAGGACTATCACGAGGTCACATTGCCAGCTATCAGGATAGAGCTGACCGAGCCGGCGGAGAGGACTCATAATGTATAGTACCATGTAGCTTCAATAGTACGCACATCCATTCAGCCTAAGCATACTACCCACATATTTTCAGATTGAGAAATCAGACTCCTCACAAGGTCACGGCGGGTGGAGACGCGACGGTAATGATCGCAGCTCCTGTTGAATGTACAGGGCGCCCTAACAATTGTCGATCCGTTCGGATCAGTCAGCCCCGACAGAGAAATTGGGGGCTAAGACTTAGTCTGGGGGGGTGGAGTGGGGGGGTGTGCGATGACGTCAGCACCTGGCGGTTAGCAGTCGAAATTAACACGAAGCCGGAAAATCACGCACAATTTACAAGCAGGGGAAGTTGGGAACCGATGCGCCCCGCACCTGATGAGCACTTCGGTGTGCACAGGAATAAAAGGAGCGGAGGGGAATGTAGTGGTAGTAAAGGTCACAAATGCGCGTTTGGTTTGCGAATATGGCTGGTGTGTTTTGATTGGATTGAAAACTTATTGATACAGGTTAAAGTAACGATTAAGCAATCGGGGCGGAGGTGGCCACTGTGGATGAGTGAAGGAAGACGCGACAAAAGGAACACACGGACGTACACCGGAGAGAATCATACGGGTTTCGGATCGACAAGAATCACGGTTCCATCATCACAAATGACCTTGAACCGTACTATGCAAAAGTGATAAATGAATGGAAGAGCTGCCACTGCATAGATGGACCTACGGATCGTGAACGGAAGCCCCTTGTCTTTTCGAATGCTCGTGAAGTATAATGTCCCGGCGCCTGTTTTTGCAGTCAGAGCCTCAGTCATCATTTCCAAGACCGACGCGCACCTTTTGAACCCTTGATACCGAAGCTAACGTCCACATTCCCCTGCAACTGGCTGATCTACAGCAAAAATACACGTCAGTCCAGCTGTGGCACGCGTACGACTTCCGAGGGTTGTCACGCGCAAAGAGTGAAATGACACTCACTCTGCCGTTGATCAAGGGGTCCCCGTTCAGCCACCACTCCGGTCGCGGCCTAATTGCATCGCCCAGCACCTCCTTTAATTGCGAGTCCTCCCTTACGGAGCGCATGATCTGGCGTACTACTGAACTCGAAATTTTCTCTTGGTTAGTGACATACGCCATGAACGCAGTCCAACCCGCTATTCCGAAGATGACCGCGCCAGCTAGTGCTGGCCAACGTTTCTATTGTGAACACACAACGAAGTCAGCGTCCTCTCAATGCACACAACAGTTTCTACATACTTTTATCCGGGGAAGCTCGCGTGTGGGTGGATGTTTTATGTGGTACGGTCGAGGCCGCGATGTCGCGGAAAATGTCTCAACAACAGGTTCACTTCGCGGAGGCGGCGGCCTTGTCACTTCGGTCACATAGTCCCTTATTGAAAAGGGTTTTGTTCGCGCTAATAGTTGTGTTAATGGGCGCGAAGCGGAGGCCCTCAGCATCGCAGACATTGTTGAGGTCAGGGAACAGAAATTATGCTGGCGCGGCACAGGTCGCTTCTGTCCTGTGATTCATGAAATCACATTGTTTCAAACAGGTACAAACACGATGCTCGTTGTTCAGAACGACGACCACGGCATTTCCTTCGTCAACAATGGCGACCCTGGTAGCGCCTGCACACGCGCCAGATTCTACGATGACTGCATTAAAGACAGATTCTGACAGTGAACTCGCGCAAGCGCAGAAGGAACTCGAGATTCTCAAGGCAGCTGTATGTGACCTCAATATATGCAGTCCAGCAGCTCTTATTTCTGTTTCAAGGATCCTTTCAAAGTCCTGGAAATGG
This sequence comes from Asterophora lycoperdoides, assembly GCA_018850815.1. Taxonomy (NCBI): domain Eukaryota; kingdom Fungi; phylum Basidiomycota; class Agaricomycetes; order Agaricales; family Lyophyllaceae; genus Asterophora; species Asterophora lycoperdoides. Next base: position 5,182 of record JABCKJ010000028.1, read on the forward strand.
CTATCGAAGTCGGAGTAGAGCGAACACGGACACAGGAAGCATTGAAGGCGCGCGATGCGGCCGTCCAGCGCTTAGTGGACGCGCATGAGTCCCTTCGTCAGAAATCAGCAGCACTCGAGGCCCTCCAGCAGAAGTCGAGAGCTGGGACACCCTCTCTGGCTGATTCGGCACCCACTATAGAGAGAATTGAGATGGCGAGAATGAAAGACGAGATTGCGCGCCTGGAACGAACCATCGTCGAGTTGCGAATTGAGATAAGAACTTTGAAGGAGAATACCGCCAAGTCTACAGAGCATGAAAAGGTAAGCCCTGCGTCTACTATACAATACTACTTAAACTCGATGACACCCTACATCAGACACTGCTAGACTTTGTGCGACCTCCTGCTCGACCCACAGACACTCCGAGCCTTTCTTATCTGACCTCTTCTTTGCCCTGCAGACATCACCTGCCTCAGATGAGCCGGCCGACATGGTGGCTGCGCGCAACGCCATCCTCGCAGGTCTTGTGCTCCCTGATGAGGTTCCTGACGATACGCTAAGCCCTTTGAGCATCCCACCACCACTTACCCTGCAAGAGTTTATCTCCAACTTATCAGGGGTACGGCCCACCTATCCCCTAGCACGCGCGCTGACTGTTCTCACCTATTCAGTCGCTCAGAACCTCGTGAGCCCGCATGCCTCCATTCTATTAGCCTTCTCCTGCGCACTCGACTGACGCGTTGAATGCTCATCATTACGGCTACAGGCTGGCGCATTACCGTCTTTTTTACGCGACGACAACGCAGTGGTGCCCCGAACGCGAAGAACACGGCTACTTCTACGCGCCTGTCTTCAAGTGCAACACCAACCCACGCGTCGCCACTGCGCACCGCTGGAACGTCGTCGATGTCATTTCGCGCATGAACAAGCCAACAGGTATACTCATCATTCTTCTCTTCGCTTTCCGCTTATTTTCTCGAGAACAGAGTGTTTCTTTAACAAAGACGGGATATGGTACTATGCCGGCGTGTACAAGGCCTTCCGCCTTGCGGATCTGTCGACGAAGGAATGGGCCGAGCTCCCCATCGAGGTCCGTCCTTATCCACCACGTGTACATACACGCCCAGTTTTACTCAATTGTCTCCGCTCATCCCTCAACAGTCAACTCAAGCAATAGTGAAGGAAACAATCGCTGCACGCAAGAACACGTCCCCACAGAATGTCTACGAAATCACGCAGCTCTACGCCGCAGGCGCGCTTAAAACTGCCTGTGTTGGGCTGCAATGCGTCGGATTCAATAACGCGATGTATAAAGCGCTGCTGGAGCAGGCGAGGCTGTTCGCGCAGAGCAAGTGGGCAGCAAGCGCTGTAGCGGTGGCGAGTGTAGGTAGCGCGACGATGGTGCCGCCAGCTGTTGTTCCTGGTGACGCGTTGGGCTCGGGCTCGACGTGGAATACGGCTGCGGGTGTGAAAGCAGCTGGGGAGGCTGGAGAAGCGGCTGGAGTTGGCTGTGTGCCAGGGCTTGCCTCAAACCCGACGCCTACTCTTGCGTCAATCGTAGCAGGAGGGATGAAAGCCACGACAGGTGCGGGAGGGGGAGACATTTCAGCTGGATTGGCCGCGATGAGCTTGGGAAGCCGGAGTCAGAATGAGCATAGGAATGCGAACGCGAAAGAGAATACGCCGGTGCCGGTTGGGGAGGGGAGGAAGAGGTGATGGACGCATCGTAGGTGTGTTGTTTGCGTGGAGCTTTGCGACTGTTTTCCTCGCTGTACTTCGGAATGTGGCTCTCGATGTGGACTGGGCATTTTGTGGACGAGCCACTACTTGTAGCATTCTCCTGGCATGTATTTTTATCGCCTGTGGCCCTGGCGCCTGTCAAGTTGTATTCTTCCCCGTTTTTCTCCTGCGTTTGTACAACGGTCCATAGATAATAGAATTCGCCACTTTGAAAATGTACAGGTACCAGACCATCCACCGCGCCACAGTTGGACGTGAGGAAGTAAGGTACACCGTCAGGTGGCTTACAATGATTACATTCCGTTAAGGCCTACTACAGTTTCACGGACGCCGTCAAGGCTGCACTGTACCCGTATCGTGCCCCTCCGTCAAGCAAGATATGCGTGCCGGTGATGTGTGCAGATGCCGGCGAAGAAAGGAACAACGCAAGGCCAGCCATGTCGTACGGGGTGCCGATGCGTCCTGTAAAAGGAGCCACATGGGTCAGGTAAATGAAGTGTAGACGCTGAACCCGGCGAAAGTGACCCACCTGTTGGCTGGCCGGCTGCGAATGTTTTTTCACCCGTAGTCTGGATGCCAAACGCGGTCATTTTGCTCGGGAAGAGGCTTCATGGGCGTCAGCTGGAGGATAGTTCAGAGGAAGGGCTGGTGGCGTACCCGGGGAGGATGGCGTTTACGCTGGGGCAAGGATCGAGATCAACATTTCAGCAAGTGGAGGAAATAGCGGGATCTCTTACGTGATGTTCTTGGGTCCAAGCTTCAGTGCTAGCGCGGAGGTGAGCTGATTGACTGGATATATTTATACATCAGCGTCGAAGGTGCTTCCACTGAGAGAAGTATCGGTGCTGACCTGCGGCTTTACTCGGTTGGTCTGGAAGGTGTTGATGTACTGCTCAGAGATTATATGACAGAACAAAGAAGACGATCCACACACAACTCCAAGTTCCGTCTCCCTCTTTGCTCAGTGGAGACTCTGCTCTAGGGTCGACCGAAGCAGTCGAGGAGATGTTTATGACGCGCCCAGGATCAAAATTGTTGGCGCCCTGCGATAGGTAGTCGGTCAAGCTAATGAATGTCAAGCTACCTTGAATAAAGTGTTGATTTAGACACGCGTGACCCACCCAGCAGTCACTGAATACCGTCAGTGTTCGGGAACCCTGACAAGATTGGTTGGACCTACTGTAGAAGATGCTCTTCACGTTCACGTTGAAAACGTTGTCCCAGCCCTTCTCCTCCGGGAAATCGTTGTACGCACCGCCCCAGGTGATGCCCGAGTTGTTCACGAGAACATGTAGCTTGCTTTCGCGTTTTTTGAACTCAGCAATGAGCGCGTCGCAGCCTGCCCGGGACTAAGAATACACACAGGTTATTCTATGAGCAAAGTTCTTGTCATGCGACGACACTTAGGAGTTGCTGACCCCAACGTTTGCCTGAATATACTGGACAGGTATCGGCGAAGTCTTGCTGATTTCCTCAGCAGCCTGTGATGGCAGAACCCCATGGCGTTGATCAGTTGGGGTATACGATACATACTAAGGTAGACGTACCTCCTTGAGTTGGGGGACCTTACGCGCCGCAATGTACACTTTGGCCCCATTTTGCGCGAACCCAGCCGCAATCATCTTCCCAATGCCAGAGCCTCCGCCAGTCACGAGAACTAGCAGACATTCTCAATAAGCTTGATGAGTACAGCACCTGGAAATGACATACCGATCTTTCCCTTGACATTGAATAGGTTGTTGATGGTAAGGTCTATGAAATGTCTTCAGTGATCTCTGAAATGGCGCTAGGATCAGGACTTACCAGGCGACGACATTGTAGGGAATTCCTTTAGCGAATAACTGGAGGAATGGAAGGCGAAGGATCAGACTGAGAGAGGCAGGCCGGCTGAGGCAGATATATAATTAATTTGAACATGTCGGATATCGCGTATCCGGGACTCGATGGATGCCGTTCGGTTATGTGACAAGGCCGGTCAGGGTCGCAATCATCATCATCATCAGTAATTCTTCCAAGGGAATCCAAGTCAAATCCAAGTGGTATAATACAACAGTGCACGTGTATGTAGGTATAAGATGTACTACGTAGTAACATGTTTTTTTATAAGTTACATCGAAGAAGTCCTGGGAGGTCCTGTGTAAATATATATATGTGCGAGTCCAGATGAATGAAAGTTCTAGTCATCAAGCCAGCTTGGGTATCGACTGCTTCCTGCCATGCTTTCGCATCGCCCTCTCTTCAGCATGCTTGCATCTGCGGCCTGCGTACTCTATCTCATGCATCCACGCTATGAAGCCGTGTTAGCAACAATCATCCGCCGACACGCCATCAGAAGAGCTCACTTTGGCAATCACGAACGGACGTCGCCTTCAGGGCAATGGTGTCACCTCCTCTAGGATACGCCTGGGTGACTTCGAAGGTGAGGTCATCTATGGGGTGAACCGTGCGAGTAAGGTCAAGTATGTCAGGACCATCTTTCCGCCACGAACCTTTCCCGACATCTTTCACCTTCGCTTGGGCTAAGGGGATCGGCTGTAAAATCGAGCTCATAAGCGCCAGGTACAGTATGCAGTCAGAGATACGCAGAGGTACGCACCATTCGGTACAGTGTTTTCACAACGTCGTCCGTCAAGACAAGGATATCACTGCACAAATAAGCGTACAGCTTCCTCCCGCTTTTCGCTTTTGCCAGCGGCCCTTCTTTGATGAGCTTCCGAGTGCCCATGTATCTCGTAGGCGCCGTCAAGTCGAGTCGCCTTTGTGACAGTAGCCAGCACGGGTAGTCAGCACGGGTAAAGGAAAGAGCAGGAAGTGAATCATACCCTTGGCCAATCCAGAGATGTTGGGAGATGACTCTCAGCGTTTCTCTGCCCTCCTGCTCCCTTATTGTTTCATTGATATTCTCCAAGACGTGCTCGGCGATCTCGACAACCTTCCCAATCGTTTCTTTTTCACGCTCGGCTTCTGTGTGGTGCAGGATCTAGCCATACATTTAGTTACAATCCAGGTACTGTGCAATAGACGAAACCTACCTGCTTAATCAAAAGCGGGTATCGTGTTATTCGTTGCACTATCAAAGCATTAAGCCAAGTGCTACCACCAAGCGACAGAAAACGACTAAACGTACTGGGAACGAGGAGGTAGCTGGACAAGTCCAAATTTCGGACCGCTGGGTCGTCTCGGAGATGCTACGAGTTATTCAGCAACTTGAAATCACCATGATATCATTAACACCGCAAACCTGGAGATGTGCCGCAAGCTCTGGATTCGAGTCCCGCAGAGATTGGAGCACCTTGATGGCCGTGGCCTGATTGACACAATATGCCTACCGAAGCTGGATCAGTCTCTAAGAGGTCAGTTCAGGGTTGGGGGGTTTACCATGTAGCCAGCCATGTTGGGGATGTGAGCGAGCAGAATATCCCCGATCTTGTCGACGTATAGACGGCACTCCTTTTGCCGCTGCTCGAGACTGCTGAGGAAGGCCTGAAGAAAAGGTAAGTCATGAAGGAGATAGAAATGTGATGTGGCTAACTGTATTGGTCAAAAGGATGTCTTCAACATTGGCGAAAATCACGGTGACTTCTTTGAGAGAGAGTAAGGGTAGCATAGTCGAATAAAATTTCTGTCAATGTATGTTTAGTTGCTGATTGGCGCAGGAGAGATGGATCTATGTAGTACCTCGACGATGAGCTGCAGGTCACGAACATATGCTGACTCGGTATTGATCAACTCAAAAATTGCCTGTGAGATGACCGTAAGCTCGGGATGTAAATACCAAAAAGAACGAATCAGACCTCCTGACGCCGTCGCTCTCCTGTAGGAATGCCCTCGAGCGCTGCCTTGTCCACCAAGCTCGCCCATGACTGGAGAAGACTCATATTTCAGCAAGCGACCAACGTCATCCAGGAAAGACATACTGTTCCAAAGGCAGGACTACTTGACCTCGATGGATCTTCTGAATGGCTCTGCATGATCGGCGCAGAGATATTGAGTGTCTTCCGCTCGTTCTCCGGTGTCCTCGACCTTCCCAAGAAGTGCAAAAAGTGGGCATACCGGCCCTCACCCTCCTTTGGCTTCTCCAGCGAGAAACTCGAAACGGTCGGGGACGACGAGAGTGTGTCTATCGACGACGCAACGGACATGCGGTTCCCCTGCAGGTTCAGGTTCCTGAACGACTCGTACCGATCGAATGCGTCATCCAAACGCGTCGCGTGGTCTATGGGGTCTATGGGTTCTACTTCCGCCTCTGGTTCCGGCACAGGCTCCGGCACGGGTGGGAGTTCTTTGGTGACCTGTGTCCGGCGCTGCGGGGCGGCAGGCGGTGGTCGGCGTTTTATCGATCGTACACGGGCAGGTGGCTTCTGCTCGTCTTGTTTGACAACAAGACCTATGGCTTGTGTTGTGGCCTGGTAGATTAACTGCTTCTCGCGTAAGCGTGCCTCGCGTTCAGCTTTCAGTTCAGGATACTCGTCTTCTCCTCCACTGTCATCGTTGAAGGATAGATAGTCGGAATCAGTGTCGGAATCGTCGCTTTGCTCGAGGTCAAGTGACGCTCTGCCAACGGTCGGGTCGGTCACTATTGGGATGTTAGCTGGGGGGTCCACCTCGACCACAGCCTCGGTTGTTGGAGTCGGCGTGCCCATCTGGGCAGGTGCTAATAAGATGCAACGTGATGCCATTCCGTCTAAATACATGGAAAATAAAGCAGAAAAAGGGTGATTTTAGCCTATTTGATTCGACACACGTAAACAGGAGGAACTCAATAGGTAATGAATTCACTAACCCTCAACGACCTCCAAATACGCGGCAGGGACGATGAAGACCACGCCCCCCTGTTCAGTCTTCCACCACTCCTCCTCGCTCGTATCTATAATGGTCAGCTGGTCACCCTCATTGAAGGGAAGCTCGTCGGCATTGCCTCCAGCATATGAGTAAAGAGCTTTGGCTTTGACTATCCGGAGTTCGAGGTTAGCCAAGGACGATATGAGAAAATCTAAAAGACGCACTTGATTTGACGACCTCGACATATGCTTTCGGGAACACCCCCGACTGCCCTGAGCTCACCAAAGTACCAAACCACCAATCTCCTCCGGACTTCGAAGGATTCGCAGTCAAGATAAGGTTCTCCCCAAAAGCTAGTGCAAAGAGAGTGAGCAACGATTAAAAGGGTAAAAGTGGAATAATTGCTCACTCAGATCATCGGGGCCTTCACCCTGGTACGCGTAGAGCGATCGCACGCGATGTTCTGTTATTTGTCTCCTCAGCAAGGCTGAGGTGCGTGCAAAAGATCAACTCACCAATCGACTTGTCGATATCCGCCAATGGGTCAGCTGCAGTCGCGGCCTCATCAACTTGAATAGCAGGAATGGAAACAGGTGCTTCCTCCTCGTCCTCTTCCTTCGTCGAAGGCAGGCGAGAGACCTCACCCACAGCGCCAGCATCCGCCGCCCGATCCGCGAACCATCCCACAGACTGTCTGTTGTTGGACTTGGAGCCTCCCTGGTCCATGCTAGCAGGCTCTGGTAGATATCCATCGTACTGCTCTGGAGAAGGGACGATGAGGGGGGGTGTTACAGCAGGCGGGGATGCAGGTCGTGCGTTGACGTTGATATGAGCAGGCGGTGCTGTATCGCCGAGGACTCTGCCAGATACAGGAGGCGCGCTCTTGTCAACGGTCGTAGTTTTCCGCAGCTTGAGGCCGCCCTGGATCGAGGCCATGAGGTTACTGACATCGCCGATTCCAGCAGCACGAGGGGAGGCAGCCGGTGGGGGTGGTGCCGGTGGGGGTGGTGCAAAGGGTGCCTGTGGTACAGCAGGAGGTGCCGGTGGTGCAGGCGGCGCGGGAGGCACAGGTGCAGGTGCAGGAGGCGCCGATGCAGGAGCTGGCGAGGACGGCGAATTGGGGGATCGAGGGTTAGCGGCGGCAGACTGGGGCCTGCTTGTGGGGAGAATGCTGCCGAAAAGCTGCCGGGCAAGATCTGCACGCTGTCCACGACCAGAGAGTTCGTCGTCGCTGCTATCGTCCTCGACATTCTCCTGGATGTCATCCCAATCATCTTCAATGTTAGTAGCTGGGGCGGTGTTGTATGTCTTGGGGGCAGGACTCTTAGGCGGGTTCGGAACGGCTGGCGAAGCTGTCTGAGCGCGCGCCCAGGGGTTCGTGTTGCCGTTAGCGACAGAAGGAGCTGCAGCAGCCGGGATTGTTGCGCCCTCTTTGATCAGCCGACTGAAAGGATTGGTCGACTTTGCGGGCTCGGTAGTTGGAGGAGGAGCAGGGGCAGGAGGAGGAGGTGGGCTCGGAGCCTTCGGAGGAGGGGGAGCAACCGCTGGAGGAGGAGCGGGTGACGGTGTCGACTTGGCCTTCTTCAGTGCCTCAAGACGTGCTTGGTATCTCTCCTCTTCCAGCCTTGCAGCCTCCTCCTCTTCCCTCTCAAGCTGACGAAGCTTCTCAGCCCTGGCCTCGCGCTGCTTTTTGATAGCCTCTTCTCGAGCACGCAAGGCTTCCTCTTCAGGATCAACCTCGGGTTCAGGAGGAGGTGCGACGACAACTGGGGGTTTAGGGGCTGGAGGTGCGACAGCGGGAGTCTGACGGATAGCAGGAGCTTTGCGAGGCGGTGGCGGGGCAGGAGCACGCGGTTTAGGGGCAGGAGGCGCAGTCCTGGGTGTGGGTGCAGGCGCTGGAGCAGTGGGCGTCGGAGCAGTACGCGTCGGGGTGGGTCCTGGCGCCGGAGCGGTAGGCGAAGGAGGGGCTGCAGCAGCCTTCTCGTTCTCGAGCCTCTCTCTACGAAGTCGCTCTCTCTCCTCAGCCTGTTTCTCCGCAAGTCGCGCCTTCTCCTCAGCCTCCTCCTTGTCCTGCTGAAGCCTGTCTTCGACAGAGGTATCGATGACTGGGGAGGATGGAGCTGTCACTCCTAGCTTTGCCATACGCTCCTGAATGCGTCGCTGGGCCTCAGCGCGTGCAAAGGCCTGGCGCTCCTCTGGAGTCATCTTCTTGGTGGGAGCGGGTGATGGGGTGGCCTTGGGCGCGACAGGAGCTGCAGGGGGGTCGCGAATCGAGCTCGAGGGAGCAGCTGCTGGTGGGGGCGGAGGAGAACGCGCCCGAGGTGGGGAACGGGGACGTTCGTGGTCGCGATCTCTTCTGTCGCGTGAACGTGAACGTGCATCGCGTCCATAAGAACGATCAGCGTCACGGTCATTCCGATCCCTGTAGCCGCCACGCGAATAAGGACGATCCCTATCTTGATCATCATACCTCCGGGAGGATGAATCGTCCGTAGAATCGTATCTTCCGAACCGTTCGTTTGCCCGATCCCGATCGCGCGCCCATTGTCTTTTGTCTCGTTCCTTTCTCTCCTCTCTCGCCTTAATCTTCCTTTCCACTTGGGGCAAGCGTTCGTGCATGAGCTCCAGAAGTTCTCGTTCATATTTCCGCCTCTCCTGATCCTTCGCTGCCGATCTCGGCCCACGAGAGACGTAGTCCAGTTCATCACTAACCCTCTTGACGCGGTACTTCAGATCCTCCAACTCCCTATCCAGCGCGTCATCCTCAGCCGTCCTTGACGCGTCCTCCTCCGCTGCACGGTCCAACATCTGAGCGGTACTGGCCAGCTTGCGCTTCATTTCATCCAAGTCTGCAGACGGGCTATCCAGCTCACTGCGGGAACGGACGTCGTCGCGATTGATATGGCGGGAGCGCGGTTTATAAAAGCTGTCAGTGGGCTCTGTGTCGTTATGCCTGTAGATGGTAGCATCTCGGCCAGAGTCGAGGGCCGAGGAGGAACTATTGAGGGATCGGAGCTTTGCTCGAGATAAGGGCGCGTCGACTGAGGAAGGGGAACGATTGCGGGACTCGTGTTTCAACAGGTCTATCATGATGTCAACAGAACTATTGAGGTCGCGGGCAGAGGGCGGTACAAGCTCCTGCGGAAGCTGATCGGGAACGGGCATGCCACTCAATCCTAGAGGAATATTTGAATCATGTGGCGTCGAAGAGTTGAAGAGTACATACGACGGTAGATCAGACCCATAGCGACGTGAAATTCGGCAATGTTGAGTTTACCGCGATTATCGCCATCGGCCAGCGTCCTGCAACATTGTCAGTACATTTTCTGCTAACCTTAGCGATTGTACGCACCAGATGCGGGCTAGATCGTCTTTCGGCAATCCACTCGCTCCAAAAACCTCCAACGCGGTTTGACCACTGATAAACCCGGTGTTCTGAGCATCCCATGATCGGAAGATATCGTTGTACTGTTTCTTCTCCGCCTTTGTTAACGCCCACGACATCTGAGGGGTAGAGGTCCCGCGTTGAGCCTGGTTGTGCTGCTGGAAAGACTGCTGCAAGTTGAACTGCTGCGGTGGTAGCTGGGGCGCAGCGCCGGCGCCGAACGTGTTCAAGGGCATGAAAGTACTGGACATCATCTGAAGCCGTGGATCGACGTATCCGGTGACTTGAGGAACCAAACCGCCTCCGGCGCGTCCTGGAAAGCCAGTGGCTTGAGGCACTAAACCCCCCGCGGTACCTAGCCCAGGAGATAGCCCAGGAGATGAGCTTAAGAATCGGTTGATCTGAGGCTGCTGTGACTGCTGAGGGAGGCCCAAGAACCCAGAAGCCTGGTTCTGCTGTGCATACTGCGTCGGAAGTGGTGGAACTGGTGGAGGTGCTTGACGAGCCTGGGCTTGGAAACTACCGCTCAGTCCAGGAAATCCCGTTGGCTGGGACTGAAGAAAGCCAGAGCCGCCCTGGAAACCAGTTTGCTGAGGCTGTTGAAAGCCTTGCTGCTGACCAGGGAACCCAGTCGGTTGTGGTACCAAACCAGGCCCTCCAAAGCTTCCCTGTTGTTGGAACTGGGGATTCTGCTGAAATTGAGGATTCTGGTTCTGGAACTGGGCATTAGGCTGCTGGAACTGGGGGTTATTGCCTGGAAACCCCGTTTGTACAGGGTACTGGAAACCAGGCTGTTGGGCTTGCCCCCACTGCGACATGATGGTTGTGGTGTAAGCGCGAATTCAGTCGCCGACTGCGGAAACGTAAACTTCCGGCCGATGTTTCCAAGATAAGTACTATAGTTGTAGCTTATCTACCATCTACACCTCAATACAACGCTTTTACAAGTCCTTCACCTATTGAATTCCTTGGAGGCTCGACTAGTAGATTCATCTTGCATTTCCATGTCATCTCTTCGTCATCGGTCGCTGTTACTGGTACCTGGGACCCAGCAGCCAACAGCCCCTCAGTCGGTATATGAACCTAAAGATTCCTCACAGGTGGTTCTTCCCTAACTTTCCTGGCTCATCCCGAGGCTGGGTCCCACATCGAAGCCCACGCGCATTATTGGTCAATGTTACGATATTAACACTATATTAACTGCCTCACGTTGATGCGGAATCACGTAGGATCCGGGTTCGCTGGCACGCCGCTTTGTGGAAGGAATATAAACCCTGGGTTGTGCGCCTCGTTGAAAACTTGAAAGACCCTAACAAGGTGTGCTTTATATCCTCGCCATACTCGTTGAATTTCACTGCTTACTATGACTTCAGATGGCGCAATGCTCTTCCGTCGAGCCAAAGCAAATGCTCTCTGCACTTCATGCGGAAGAGATGCGCCTCATAGAGGCCCTATCCGCAATTCGGGCGAAATTGAACGACCTCGCGCCCATCTCTACATTGCCCATCGAAATCCTTGAGAACATTTTCGAGATTTGTGCGGCTTGGATGCATGGTCACCCACACCAAAAGCCCGCCCACCGCCTTTCCTGGTCCCAGGTCTGTCGCCGTTGGCGGCTGGTATCCCTTAACGCCAGCTGGCTATGGCGGCTAATAGACCTCAGCGACTCATGTCTGGCGCACGAATGCCTCGTTCGTTCTAGGTCAGCACCAATCCACCTCAGGACGTGGTCGCCAGCACAGCGTTGTTTCGAAGGACAGAACATCGAATTCCTACGCACGCATGCAGAACGTGTCAAATCCATGAGCCTATACCTGTTCCCAGAGGACATCACCAAGGTGCTCAGTGCTTTGGGGCTCAGTCTTCCGACTTTGACCTCGCTTGCGCTGACCGTCCCGCCGGTCGCAACGAATTTTATTCTCCACGAGTTACCGGCCCTGCCGCATCTGACCAGCCTCTCACTGGACTGCGTTTCGATTCCGTGGGATCGATGCATGGGCCTAACTCACCTCTCTTTGCGTGGACAAATCGGGGAATACTGCCCGTCATTCATCCAGCTTCGCGCCTTGTGCGACGCCTCCCCTAATCTCCAAGTCCTCCATCTGGCGTGCATCAACCCAGTCCTTCCCGATGACGAGTCTGAGCCCGAGTTGATCTTCCTTGACCGGCTGCAGGAGCTCTCCATTGTGGGTTTGAGGCCACCCTTCATCAAGTACCTACTATCCCACATTTCCTTGTCCCCCCACACCCTCCTCAACATCCGAGCCTGTTCCCAATACAAGAGTCTTCTCGACATCCTACCCACCAGCCTGGGGGAGCTATACACCCCACCGGACATCCATAGCATGCATCTGAGTACGTCCAAGGTGGAATTATCCTCACTTGCGACGCCCGGTGACCGTCCCAATATTTCTTTCCACTATCCCTACATCATCCCGAGAGATTTGTCTGCCGAGCTGTCCCACTTCTTCGATCTTTCCTGCACCACCACCGTCGAGCTAGGTCATGGGATCCTGTGCAACCCAGACAGCTTTCCGCTCCTCGTCACCCTCGTCACCGAATTACCCGCCCTTGAAGCCCTCCGAATTGGCGAAAACCACACCGCCAAAGATCTCCTTGAAGTTCTATCTCAGCCGATTCGGGATGCCTTTTTCTGCCCGCGGCTAAAAACTTTGTCTTTTGGCGAAGCGACCGAGTCCAAGCCATGGTATTCGTTCGGAAGAACGTTGCTTGAGCCGCTTGTCGCATTCGCTACAGCACGACACAGTGCTTCACTTCGACTGGAAACACTCGAGTTCCTGAACTGCGTGTTTCTGTCGAGTTCTTCGAGCGATAGACTCAAGGACCTGGTGGACCGTGTTATTCTGATTGAATGTGGTTTAAAGGATGAGTAGACGCCAACAGGAGGCGGTCTCCAGAACCTCTGATATATGCAACTAAGCTCTATGGTGTTTCGAAAGCTTGAAAATGAACCTTTGCTTCAACCTAAGGTTAGGTAAAACATTAATATTATAACCTTGAGTACGTAAATGGCAATTGGCAGGCTTGCAAATGGTACGTATGAGTGCCGAAGAAGATTGAACGAGGAATGCAAAAAATGCTTGAAAGAAATGCTCCGGTTCTCGTACCACAGGCAGTATCCATACATACTATCGACAGACTGATTGATACAAGAAACACACCGAGATTATTTATGGATTATTTATGGTGGACGGCGAAAACACTCTCATTATTTCCCACAGTCAGTATTTCAATAATATAATAGAGTTGTCGGTTTTGATCGTACCGCCGACGGGTTCAACGTCCTTGACAATCACCACAATGAGCTCCAACGCCGATGCTCTCCTGAGCCTACGACAGGCAATAAAGGCCAAGGACCCCATTACCTACTCTAACAACAATGCGCCTTGCTCTTCTCTTCTCGGTGCAACCCATCTTGTCGTCTCTCCAGCAATTTCTCTCCCAAAATCCAGTACAACTCGTTATCTGAAAACAGGCGTAACAACAGCTTCGGGACCATCTGATTTCTTCTCAGTTCAGGCTATCTACCTTGCCTGGCTGCTGCGCGATGCACCTGGTGCTGAATACATGAAACAGGCGCGAGAGTATGGTCTGTCAGTGGGTTTCGTCAGTGTAACGGAGAGGAAGAGCGTTGTAGAGTGGCTAGAAGGACGAGTGAGTGAAAATTCGAGGATAGTGCCTCTTCCGTGTGAGTCCCTTGCATTCTTCATGTTTCGAAATGCTTAACCAGCCTACAATGGAATAGCCGATTCAACGACACCGCCGGGGTCTCCGCGTCGGCCAGCAGCACATGCTCCCTCTGCTATTCCACAAAGGTCTCTTGCTGAACCCAGCTCGTCATCCCCTACGAAGCGCCGCTATGTTGCTGATAGCCATGATGTTGAGGTGGTGAAGAGGATCAAGCAGAACGAAGTTGAGCTCAGGGATCGGAACACCGTTCTTCGCGGTATCAAACCAAATGTGAGCCGTCAATGTTGTCAGTGTAATCTAACTGATCTGTTGTTCAGAATTTTGCGTCTATTCGAACTGCATACGCCAATACACTGAAGAAGTTGAAGGAAGTAAGCAAACATGGGGCTGTTCCTGCAGTTCCGACCGCAGATGCGAAACTGCAAGCTCGAAAAGCTCGTCAGTACCTTCTTCCCATCATTGTCAACCTCATCTTAATATCTTCCGCAGGAAACAACTTCCCAATCATCATGATTTCTTCTTCTCCGACTGCCCTGATCACCATGCACAACGTCCGACGCTTCCTCCAGGAGTCCACGTGTGTCGTCTTCCCATTCACAGGTATACTTCTCAGCCTCTAACGTTCGTTTTGAAGGTTCGAGCCTTCCCAAGAAGCACGAGCACGAGCTACTGCTGAAGGCAACACGCGCCCTGAGGACGTTATCCCTATTTATCGCAAGCGCACCCACATCGACTCCAGCGGCAAGGAGACAGAGACACACGCACGTTATTTCGTAGTGGACAGCGTGGAGGCTTTATCAAAATTTGGAGCGGACGCATGGGATCGTGTCGTTTGTGTTATGACGACTGGGCAAGCGTGGCAGTTCAAGCCATACAAGTGGAATGAGCCGATCCAACTCTTTCATCAGGGTACGTGCAATGGTCGCCACCTTCATCGAGCCTCCCTGATTGTTTCTCTCGCAGTCAAAGGAATTTATGTCTCGTGGTCGAATGACCCACCCAACACGAAAATCAAGGACTGGAACGTCGTGGAGCTCAAGGTAAGTATTTTGGCAAGTTTATTATCCTCGGGTCTGATTTATTCACTCAGATCGACCCTCATCGACGCCATGTGGACAAGTCGGTCGTCGCCCACCTTTGGAAAACTCTTGACACCTGGATAATAACGAACAAGCCTTGGTTGATGAAGTCGTGACGAGAAGGTCCTTGCCCGTTTCTTTGCTGTACGATCGCGTGTATCTATCTATTGCTGTCTTGCTGTCGTGCATGTTCAACGCTTGACTTTTCAGCACTTCATCTACTGGTGCGTCTTTGGTCTCATTCTATGTAGTTGGCCTCTCAACAGCTTATAATAATTCACTTCGGCGCAAGGCCGAAAATTATTTAAACATTTCACTTGCAATTTACCGCCATCTGTGTTCCTGAGCTCGGAATAGCGTGCTGATAACATGCCCCCATTCCCCCATCTCACCGCTACCCCCAACCCAAGTTGTTCTCCCGTCTCCGCATTATAAGCTTTTGCCTCAAATGCGACAAGAAATTTGAATGACATACCCGACGACGTTCACGGCCAACTCCCACCACGAGTATCAAGACTTATGAATATCATATCAAACATCTCGCGATATATTTTGGGTTTTGTTTCATGCTGTTGCCAGTGGGTGGTCGCTGGGCAGCCTGGGCCCCTTAACGCGTGATCAAGGTCCTCGAGAGGCCCCACGGCAAGGCAGACAAATTTACGCGTTAAAACGGTTATCGACCTCATGTGGTTCTTCGGTGTTCATTTCATCCAACTGGCAGCTGCTGGCGATCCACGACTTAAAGTGGCTCCTACCCTTGTTCTCACTGTCACTCGACAGCGATCCTTTCCGGTCGCACTTCATTCGGAGATTGAGTTCTCTCTATGATGGTATCCGTAGCACCTACAGTCGATAACACTTGGGGAGCAGCTCTAATTGGCCTGATAGCATCCAATATGTGCGTAGCGACTCCTCTGTAGACTTTGCATCAGCACTGACGGAGTTCTACTACTCCCAGCATATATGGTATCACGACACTTCAACTGTACGTAGTGTAGTTGCTGCCACCTTCTCTCGGATGTGGTGACGACAAATCTATGCTCTCCAGATACATCTATTGTACGCACTACCCAAATGATGCGCGGGGAATGAAGCTGTTGGTGCGTTTCCTTTTGCCCATCCATGCGGGGCAGCATTTGATAGCTTTGCATCCTCTTCAGGCATGGAGTGTCTGGTCAGTAAACTCGGCTCCACCCTAATCGTGCGAATGCGACTGAAAGTGAAATATCTGTGGTAGGATCATCGACACGGTGTCCCTCATCCTTGTGTGCAATGGAATGTATGGATATCGTGAGTGGTTCAGCGCCTTGTGTCACATTTGGTATTTCATTGTCTTTGATCCAGTCGTGAGCGACATGGCTCACCCAGAACGACAGAAATTTGTTAGTCGGTGAGCAGAGTTTTTTTTGGAGTCTTGCCGTGCATGCGTTCTAACGCACTCGTGCCAATAGATCGCTCGAGGTAAGTCCCACTGCAGCAAAGCCTGTAATGCCTAGACTAATTGTGAAATACGTAACTAGGCCAACACAGCTCTAATGGTCAGTGGCCCAATTACAAAGACATTTGTTCATCCTTTGAAATGAGTTAAAGGGCCTTCTGCCATTTCTTACCCACTCGTACGTTGAATACCGTTTTCGGCTTCAGCTTTGGAACTGACCGTTGTCAAAAGATACCTTGGCCGTCGAGTCCGGAAAGGTCGATACAATGCTGCGCACCGGGCCTGCTAGACTTGACACACATCCTTCCACAGTTTGCCAGAGGAACGTTTGGTTTGGATGCATCCTGGTGCGTCCCGTCAACATCTGGTTCTGCCGTACTGAGTGATTGTCTTTTTTAGTTCAGCATGATACTCATATCACTAAGTTGGTCAAACGTTAGGTGATGATGTGTCCTTGCTCATGAACTCAACAGGTCTCACCATCGGTAAATGAATCCATCTCCTGGGCGATCGGTCATTCATGAATCGACTTCAGTTATGTCTGTGCTAGTGTGAGCCTCATTCGGATAGCCCTTCTATTCCTTCAAGAGGTTTACATTATTATCAGGTTTAGATTCAGCCTCTGGACGCAGAAAAACACCGTCAAGGTGCGGGTACCCTGTCTTCACCAAGCACGAATTCCCAATCCCCTTGGATTTTCTCCCCCGTACAGTGGCTCGCCCTGGCCGGGACCATTTTAGTCGTCGTGATAGACGCCATAATTGCCACGGTGCTCTGTGTCTATCTCCTACTGCAGAAAGTGCAGAGCAAAGGGTTTGTTTTTCCAAGTGTTACTCCAACATAAGGGGCTCACCTTGCCAAAAAAAATCCCAGGATGACACAAATTATCCGCCGCGTAGTCATATTCTCTGTGAATACCGGTCTGGTTTCTTCACTCGTGTCCATCGTGAATATCGTCACGGTACGTTTCGTTCATTGGGCTCTTACCAGAGCTTCCCGTTGCTCATTTGGCTTACAGTTCCTTGGATTTCCCGACACTTTAATATCCATTGGTTCAAGTTTCCTATTTACGAAAGGTATTGTCACAAGCATGATCATTCGAAGAACATTACGACTGACACGCGTAAATCAGTATATGCCAATGCTCTCCTTGCTAACCTAAACGCCCGAGAATCTCTACGAGGTCGGGGGTATGCAAATGAGGGAACCATAACAATCAACTGGTCAGGGCTGCGAACGCGCTGCAACGATATTATTTAATGAGCCAGAGGTGCCTACAGGCTTTTCACGCGTCCAAAGTCGCGGTTATTGATAATTTTCATCAGACCGCAACGACAGATCCAAGTTGCAGCCTCGAGCTTTCTCAACCATCGCCGACCGGGGTGGGCATATCTAATCCAAACGAGACTCACGACACAGGTGACTGTCAGTCTTCATCCCACCGCAAGGTGTGACTATGCCCACTCAATATTACAATACCCTCATGACCTCCCATGACGCCATTCGGTGCTTGCACTGTGATGTTGTAGTACATATACGCCTAGCTATAAAAGATAATTCCGCATCTCATTACACGCCACAACCCTGACATCGGAGGCGCCACCTTCAGTAGAACGCATCGTGGAATTTTTTTTCACAATAGAGAGCATACCAGCGGACCCGAATCCCCGTCAGTCGCTGTTAGAGTCTTGGCAAGACACAGTCCCCCTCCTACGTAGTTTCGAGATTGGTGAGGTGTCCAAGAAAAACACAAGCTATTTAGAACGATGGAAGCCCACTTGTAGAGCAAGAACTACTGGACAAGAATTATTAGATGTGCTCTTGCCATATTCATGCCAGGCGAACCCAAAAAACTTCGACTTCTTCATTCAAGCCGTTCCAGCTCCGAAATACGACCATCTATCAACTTCAGGACAGTATTTATGCCTAACAACACCCCCAGGTCTGGACCCTTTCCCGGGACCAGGCGCGTATGTGCAAAGTCGATTAGCTTGACGCTGAAAGGCATACCCAGGCGTTTGTTACCCTCCTCGTCTTCATCCTCTTCTCCTTCATCCTCTTCATCGTCATCGTCCTCCAGCATCTTCTGAATACACGCCTCTGCACGCGCCCAATCCGCCTCGTAGACGATCAACAAGCTGACCCCGACCATGGCTACCTCAATTTCCGAAAGCGCGTCCCTGATCTCCACTATCTCCTCTCTGATACCTTCCAGTATCGGCAGTAGGGTTTGTAGTGGAAGCCCACTCCTCGAAGCTCCGGAAACCGCGCCGCCGTCCTCGGTAGGAGGCACTCCGACAGGGAAAACCCGCGCAATTCCATCAGGAAGATCGGCAGGTTTGATTGACTTGCCGTATGCCTTTGGGGTGTTCACGGCCTCGGAAGTGATATTGTCGTAAACCTTCGCGCGCATTCATTCGTCAGATTGGTGCGTACAATAGAATTCAGAGTGAGATGATTACCTGAAATCCCGTCAGCCGAATTCCTGTCTCGAGTGACGTTGTATTCTTTGCGGCTTCGATCATCCGCGCGACCTTCTCCGGCGAGGCGGATTCGTCATAGAGTATTGTACCAAGCTTCACGTCAAGAATGTTGGGTTTACAGAAAGAGTGAGAGAGGTTTTCAAGGACTATGGATTGTATTTATCGTAGCGCCAGGTAAAGCCGCAAGGATTGAGGGGTTTGACGGTAAGTGAATTAAGGAGCATTAAATTCAACGAGAACTCATCTTTCTGTGGTGGGTCGACCTCGACAGCAGCAAGAGTGATGTTCCCATTCTCAGCTGATTTTGCCTCATCCAATTGGCCTTCCAGCCTGAGAGTGCCCAGAAATTTGGGTATAAAAGGCTGGAGAGGCACCAAGTTGACGTCCTCCTGCACGGCCTGGTAAAAATGAAGTTCGAGCGGAAGAACAGGTTTGATGATGAGCGAGCCATCTTCCGTAGCGAGCACACCAGCATGCCCGCCGACCTGGGATGATAGAGGCCTCGCAGTCGCTATTGAGGACTCCATGCTCACTGTGGTAAGTAGTGAAAATAAGTTGAACCCAGTTGCTAAATAATTATAATCGCAGATCTAATCTCTTGATTGTGAACCACCATGGCTCTGAACTTGAACTATGATTTGAACACATACGTCGCCGTCACTCTTTCATCTACGTCGCCATACTTCAGAGAGCCTGCTCAGCTCGCGGCCGTCCATCCTGCTGTCGCCCATGTTGGGAAAGTCGGGCAGCTAGAGGATGTGCAGATCTTCAGCGTTCCGAAATTCGAATGGGAGAGCGTCCGCGAAGAAATCCTGCAGAGATTGAGCAAGGCAGACGGTGTTGGAAGGGTCGACGTACAAAAGGCAGAAGCAAGGTCGAAACGGGGCGGAGACGAGTTGTAGGCCGTCATGCGCGTTGATAGCCTAGATCATAACATATGTTCGTTCATCTCCTCGTTTCCTATGAGTTTCCTTGACTTTCTATATAGACCTGCAAATATACCGATGTCAAGTTTCTAACTACAAAATCGCTCTGTGGAATGCCCAATTCGACATCGAGTCTCGACACGGTTGCGCTCATCGGCAAAGGGGTGGCGCACAGACCATGTAGGCACGTGCCTACGTCAACAAAAAACCCACATTTTCCCAGCCTCGCTTTTCTTTCCTTGCGCTCATGTCAAATTGCAAACCACGGCCCTATCTCCCCTACGGCTGGTTTGTGCCAAAGTAGCGCGTAAAGCGACCCTCTGGATGTCTTAGCGCTCGACGATCACTCGTTATCGCTTCATCTCGAACTCTCTTGCTCTGAGGAGGAGTAGAGCCGGCAGTCCGTACATACCACCCAACCCAATACCACTTTGATTTTTCCCCATCGCTCTACGTTCGACTGAACCACGAGGTCTATGCACCAGCCATCTATCCGCGGCATCGTTTCCTGCAAGTTCGTCTTTCGAATACAGCTAAACTCTCCAACGTTCAACCTCCGTCCTCAGCCCATGCACATTCACTGATGCTCCCGGGAACGCCGGCAGGATCTCTTTCATATGATTTCATGCTACCTGCTTCGATAATGATAATAACGTAGGCGTCTAGCCACACGAGCCGTCCTTTATCAAGAGCCTCAACTTTACTAGAATGAACCTACCATGTATGTATGTCTAGCTCGTGCTCGTGCTCGAACAAAAGATCCAGTTGTCATTTGATGTCACCGCGCGCCTCGACTTCTGTTGTGGATATCGGCTGGCCTCGTGGCTGGTGCGATACAGATGAACCGCCGAAACGGAACCTAAACTGTTCAAGTGCCTGTAGCAGTAGCAGGCAAAATGGAAGGCCATGCAGGTGTGCTCAGCATGAGCTCCCAGCAATCCCTAAATTCGGAACAATAGAGCTGTACAGTAATAGGTTGGCCTTCCTACGTATGTACAAGCATCAGTCAAGAAAACAGCTACTCGAAATGGATGCTTCCATCTTCTTCTCTCTCCTAGTATCTCGTCTTGTCTCATCTCGTCTCATCTCGTCTCGTCCCGTCGACTCGCGCCGGGGGTTGGTCAGGTGGCCAAAGCTTCAAGGGCCAGACCGGCTCCTTGACCAAGCAAAGCCTCGCTCAAGGTCGGGGTAGGTTCGGGGGAGTGGTGCTGAAGAGCGGCGGCCCAAAGGCCTGTAAGTGGGCTCCGGCAGCTGTAGCTCGAGCTCGAGGCTAACAGGTTCCTCGTGCAGGTCGTAGCTTATGGTGGCGGCGGCGGCGGCGGCATCATCCCGATCGGTGATGGCAGTTTGAAGCGGCGGCGTGGCGTCGTTAGGGCCTCTGGTGAAAGGAGTGGATGGGGTCGTGAGGATGTAGAGGGTGGTGAACACGAGGTACACCAAAGTGGTGAGTACCCAGCTTTGCAGGCCGATGTGCAGTTTGAAGGTGTCCTGATTGATGCTTAGCAGGCTGGCATCGCGAAGCATGGTATGCGCCAACCTACGCGCGAAAGGCGCAAGCGCCGGTAGCGCCGCCAAAGTGGCTTTGTACAGCCGACGGGGGTGGCACGCGCGTCGGACGCGCGCGGTGGTGGTGCTAGTGGCGAATGAGTGTGGGTGGATGGATATGGATGTTGTAACTTTTCCCGCCACGATATCGGATTTCGTGGCGAGAAAAGTTACAACCAGAAGAAAAGAGGAAAAACACAGAGTATACAGATTCATGTTGAATAGTTGACTGATAGGTAGCCCCCATGCCCCATGCCTTATATATGATGCATTAAAAGAATATCTTTTTTGGCTGGAAAGATAGGAGGACATGAATGTTGGTGGCTACGCAAACCACAGAACCGCGCTCATGACCAACTTCGTCGGAAACCCTATAGCGATAGCACTGCTGGTTCTTTGTCGCTCTTCGCGAAAAAGAGGAAGGAATCGGGCTCACAGGTCATTACATCGCGATTCCCCCACATTAGAAAGAACCGTGGGGGGTGAGCGAGACTTTCAGTAGACGAAAAACTATGGTCAGATAGGAGCCCTGCGTAGTCTAGGGCAGATGGCGCGGCAAGTCTGTTAAGCTCGTAGTGCCGATTGCGAACTGGATGTTTGGACGTTCGCAGCTTGGTTCTAGAAAATCGTGAATGTCCACGGGCAAGGGGATCTACGTATATTTCCTCCAAATATCACCTCGGGCGTTGAATGAGAATGTGAATCCGCCTGAAATCATGTATACGAGATAGTTGCGTAGAAGGGCCGTGTGACACGGTCGATACCTGGGTAGGTATGGCGAAAGGGAAACCTCAAATGGTCAAATGGCAAACGACACACGAATAGCAATGCTTTCACCTGAAATCGCGAGATTAGCGGAGATAGAATTGTGGATTGAAGGCTAGGTAAACACGCAGAGGAGAGAAATCGGCGCTGCGGTTCAAGTCAAATGGTGGAAAGAAGTCAATATCTCCTCATTGCCCTCGAATAGTAGAAGTAGACCCAGCTCCTCGACCTCGAAAGGCTGGCGGGAAGATGAGGTCGAACCGTCGAAGGCGACAAGGCCATCTCTTCCAAACCGATAGGCAGGCGGGTATGCGAGGGGTTTTAATCGTCCAGACTATGATTGGAGAGCTGTCTGCCTCTTGTAGTAGAGGTTTCTGTGTTGATACCCCCTCGATAAGATTACGCCGGGGTAAATAGACGTACTACCCCTCGATAAGATTACGCCGGGGTTTAATAGACGTACTATCTGGTAAGATTGACAAAGACGAAGACTCTGGCGTGTGTAAACTTCTTCATTGCGGCCGGGTAGCAATTAATTAAACGGGGAACAAACTGTAAAAAAGGATGCGGACTCAGCAAGTGTGGACTTCATCGGGATATTCATTTTTTTACCAGTCGCTTCGACGTACGAAGAAATTATGGTTCAACATGATATGCTGAAAGGATATCAACCGCTTACGAGCCGCATCCCAGTACTATCGGCGAATCAGCTCACTTTTTCTGCTGCGGACAAAGACGACATTGGTGAGTCTCATGAAGAGCGACCGATAAGGACAGAGTCAGCTGACCGTTGGAGGAACCTGCTCAGTAGTATACCAGGTAAACCAGGTTCTTTCCATCTTGTGTAATACGGCTTCGAATCCCAGCAAATACCTCGAAGCCGGCTCTCGTTACGAAGGATTTCGAGACTTGCAAAGGCAGGGAAGCCTTATCTCGAAGGTAACATTGGACAGCATTGGACCGCCTGCTCAGAAAAGTAATAGAAAGCGTCGGCCATTACTGCACCCTAATGACCGCAGCGGATGTGTGGGTCATTTCCAGCCTCCAGGTCACATGGATCATAGGATTCGGGAGATATGACACAGCCTTGGTCACCTGTGGATCTGCGCATATCTAAGGATGCCACAAGAATCAGCAACTGGGGGTTAGGATGCGATAAAACTCAGTCTTCTTCATTTAGATCCATATGGCGCAGGCCGTGGGTGGGGGTGCTTGGTTTCTGGGGTTCATTTCGGAATACTGGATTAGATGCAGATGCGAGTGAATATGAGCCCCCGCACCACATCGCCTCTTTATGCCACAGTATCCCCGCCGTCTACGCGTAAGACTGGATAGAGATCCTTAGAAGTATGTCAATGTAGGTTTGAATGGCGCAGGATTTCCAGAACACGGACTTTCCTTGCAAGTTCAAGTGCGACTCGGATTGGGCGACTCAGCTAAAATACAACGTGTCGTTGAACGTTCACCAAGTATTACGGCGCAAATGATATCTGCCGATCTAATTGTTAATTTCACACCGCTAAAAGAAGACCTACCGTTTGAGAAAAGGCCATGGGCGAGGAGGGTGGTCAAACTTTTTAGACTCAGAGAGTGTGCCTGTCACGGACACGAGGTGTCACATCATCAGTCACATTTGATTCCAACTTCGTAAGTAGCCTTTGAGCGATGCTCGATGCTTGTTTGCGCCATTCTGCCAGTGCATTGAACACCGGTCATATCTATGGACTTACCTTACTGTAGTGAGGTAATAACACTTTAATGCGTGAAATTTATAGTCAACGAACGGTGTACAAGGTATCGATCAAGACTCTGACAATAGCAGTACTGCAATCAATCAATACTACCAAGTACTACTATGACATTGATAAGTTGGGGACTCCCTCTGGCAGGGTTACCGTTTCTTTTGTGTGTTAATTGAAATGCCTTGTACTCGGTAAAGTTAGAATGTATGGCATGCGACGGATAATCATAGAATATAAATAACAGAATGGCGAAGGTAGAAAAAGCTCGGCTGCGACTGCGCCGCTGCGGTATGTATTGGGTATCCAGTGCCCAAAAAATTGGCGATATTAAGGAGATGAGCAAAAGTCGGACCACCGACCCTGAGGGAAACCAGACGACAAGAAAGTGGAATGAAGAGTCGGGGGTAGGTTAAGTGAATGGGCAGTGACGATGGAGAGTGCGCGTTAGAGCGATCCCTCCTTCTTGGCAGCGATTTTCTTGTGAGTGTGGTGCTTCGCGGCAATGACGCGCGTAGGACGAGGGGTGGGCGAGGTCGCGACTGACGCAAGAGGTGTGTGAACCGACGAAGTGAGCGGCTGTGTAGGCGGAGCCGGATGCTCTACGGGCACGGTGGCGACGATGGTGTGGTTGGAAAGAAGATTGTTTCCAATGATATCGCCGAGATCCTGGGCGCGAAGCGCCAAACCACGAGCGACGCGTCGACGTTGCAGGGCCTCAAAGCGACTAGAGCGCCCTGTGAACTCATATTTTATAGGAAGAACGGCTCTGGAGAGAGTATTGGAAAGGGCGAGATTCTGGCGGAGATATGAACGTCCAAGGAGACTACGGGGTCCTGGCGTGGGCGCTTCCAGCGCAAGAGTAAGACCCGACTCGAAAGGAGTAGTCGGTAGGGCACCCGCAAAGGTAGCGAGGAAGAGAATAAAGGTGACGAAAGCGGTGAAAAGAGAAAAGGCAATCATGGTTGATTTCTGTCGTTTAGTGAACGGTGGGTTCGTGTAGAGGGCGGTAGCCTGCCGCGAGGGTGAGGGAGCGATGTCGATTAGTCCTGCACAGCGGGGCGTCGGGTTGGGGGAAGAATGAAGAGTGGACTCGTTGGAAATCGCCTTTATTTAGGGACGGAAAATAGCAATCGAAGTTGAAAGGGTTGGGTAATGCAAAGGCAACCAAAAGGCAACCAAACGCGTTTTTGACGTCAGTTCCCATTGTCACCCCAAAATCGGAGGTGGCAATTTATCGACTCCCCGCATTCCTCTGCGACTCGCGAGTGCCCGTGGAAGTCAGAGTGAATAGAAAAGGCGTGAATGGCCAGTATCCTAGCTACTCATAACGTTCCAGGAGAACGAAACAAGAGGGAAACTTTTCAGCACTAGATCTTATCTTATCTCTACCGGGCGGACTTTGATTGATGCTTCGTTGAGCGAGGTGCAGTTGAAAGTCATTCGAAATTGAATATCCGGGTAACCGCGTAATACATAAGTGGTGGCATCGCGAGGGCGAGGGTAGAACCAGGATGGCTAAAGCTCGAAAAATATTCTTCAGAAGGTACCACGTCGATGGATCTTTGTTCCGCATCATACTTCACTCAAATTCTCCTATATTGACTAAGTATAGTATAGGTATGAGCTTTTTGTCGGTACATACTTGCATAGACGAGGGAAGGAGTTGAACGTTGATTGTTCAAGTGTATGTAGCCTTGGAAACCAATTAATTCCTGACATAAAATACCGTACAGTGCGAGTGAGGAGGGTCTATTAGCTCGAAATCCTGTGTAAATTATACGCGCGCTGCAACTGCTAACTTTTCCCTCTCCATTCTCATCTCCTGGTGAGTGTGATATGGGATAAACCTCTGCTTCGGCTGTTGCATGGGCTTCGAGACCCGACGTGACCTCCTGGTCATCGCCTGCAACGTCCACTCGAGCGCCAGCTCGACCCTCTCCTTCAGATCTGCCATCTCCTTCTGCTGGTTCCACGCTATGGGCTGACGGAAACTCATCCAAGCGTACAACACGAGCGCCTTGTGGAACGACTCGAGCTCGCTGAGCATGTCGGATGTCGCACGGGGCCGCTCGGTGCTGCGCATCCTGCTCTCGATCGTCTCGAGATTCGCCATAAAATTCGTATCCTGGACTGCTTTGATGAGGTCGACGTACATATCGTCACGGTACATGGTCACGTAGCGCGCGACGATCTTGAGGCACGCGGGGTCGCGCCACGCAATCGGCGCCTGGAGGAGCATGAGACGTTGAACGAGGGACAGCCCTTCACCACGCGTGTCCACAAAGTCACACATCTCGCGCAAGCGGTCCTCTTTCATCTCGGCGAAACGAAGCGTCGGAGGCAACCGGGAGATGTATCGGTGCGCGTCAAAGATGGCTTTACTCGAGCAGCCGGGTGGAAGAATGGTGGAGAGGCGCTGGAAGCTGTCTGAGGTGGGTCCAATTCGCCCATAAGGAAGGGGCGGGACGGAGACAGCAAGGGTATCGCGGATAAAGTCGACGCCGTCGGGAAGGAGGGATGTGGTATACCCGCCAGGCTGCTCGTCACCATGAAGGCCGTACCGACCTGCACGCCCCGCGATCTGCTTGGTTTGAGAGATAGAGAGGGGTCGGTCGCTCATTCCGTCCCATTTGCGGACAGCTTCAAAGATGACGCGCCGAATTTTGCTTGTGCAGAGAATCAGTACAAGGACGTGGAAGGATAAAGTAAACACGTACAGGTTGAGTCCCATGCCAATCGCGTCGCTACCGATAATGACGTCGTAGCCACTGTCGGGATCGTTGAAGAGCGCTGCCTGCTCGCTACGAATCTCGGGAGGAAGCATGCCATAGACAACGGCACACCGCATGGATGTCGTGCTTTCGATCTTCCGCTTGAGTCCGAAGATATTGCTCCTACTGAACGTCACAACGCAGTCCCCCTTCCTCACCCTGCTCAAGTCGCCCTCCAAACTCTTCTCCTCGACGAATAGAGGCGTGAGCCGTTCGTATCGGTTGACGATGAGTTCGTCGCCCGTGTCTTTCAGCAACTCCCTCACCACGGGCACCGCCGTCTCTTCCCCGCACAGATGCACTTCCTTCGCGCACAACCCCAGCACCGCCCGCGTCCATGCGGTCCCCCTAGACTCGTCCGCGATCATCTGAATCTCGTCCACGACGGCAACATCGTACGTTTTGGTTGTACTGAGCATTTCGACTGTGCACGAAAGCAGCGGCGCCGCCAACGCAACGATCTTCTGCTCCTCGCCCGTTATCATGTTGCACATGCGCGCGTACAGCGGGTTCCCGAATTTTCGTACTGGTGCCGCCTTCCCACCGATATCCAGCGCCGATTCTGTGTGTGCCACAGGGGCGGGTGTCTTTGTGTGCACAGGTGCCTCCTTAATACCCAGCGGCACTATCTGCCCCAAGTTCAGGCGCTCCCAGATCTCATGCGCAAGTAGTCGCAAGGGACCCGCGTACACGCCTGTGGAGGACGCAGCTAGCGCGCGCAACGCGTTGTGCGTCTTTCCGCTGTTGGTCGGACCGACGTGCATGATGATCTTGCGGTGAATCTTCCGTGCGTCGGCATACTCTTCAGCGGGAAAGGATCGATCCGTCGCGCGTGCAAGGGCCTGTATGTGAGCAATGGTGGTTGGAGGGATGCCTGCGGACTCGAGTAGAGGTTCATGGGCGGGGTCGGACGCCCAAGCAAAGAATATGGTAGAATAGATGATGTCGGCGTTGCTTTTGACAGGCCCGTCGACGAGGTCCTGGGCAAAGCGGGAAAGTCCATAGTGTTCGTGGCCCTCTGGTGTGGAGAGAGACCCAGACTTTACCGCAGAAACGAAAGTCTTAAGGAGGGGGCGGATGTCGGCTTGTGGGATGCCGAAGGCCTGGAAGCGTGGCTCCAGACTACTGCGCTCTGACCAATTCTGGACCTCGCCTTCGAAAAAGGCAGGAATGTCGTCGGGATCAACTCTGGGGGTGGAATGCGTGTCAGACGCCTGCTTAGACGCCCGACCTGATTTTGTCCATAATGCTAATTCAGGTCTCTTGGGGTTAACGCCGCCGCTATTTCCTTTGGAAGGGGAACGCCAGTCCTCCTTGCCGTAGCTGAATGGCGGCCTTCGAGAGGTTCCATGGACTCGCCAGGTATCCCAAGGTAAAGCCTGTTGGAAAGGATCATCACCGCTAAACGTGGATGATCGTCGAGTGTCTCTTCCATCTCTATCCTGCGGTTCTGTCGGTAGAAAAAAGCTGTCTGAACTTGTCTTCCAGCCGCCCTGACGCCCTTCCAGGTCTTCCTTAGTGCGTCTGTTTTGGCTCGAGTTGGAACCGCTGCGATGGCGTCTAAACGAGAGGCTGGAAAGGGTCATCCATGAGTCTGAATGGGTGCCGAACAGAGATTTGCGGCATTGAGAGCAGACAGAGAGCATGAAGTCAAGAAGGAAGCTCGCCGGACGCGTATAATTTTTATGGCATTGTTTACTCATATTTTTCAAGGCAATTCATACTGGTTCCCTCCTTACTTGACACGACAATGGCAGCGGCCATCCCTTCACGCCTCACGGCGCTAACCCGCCTGCGCTGCTCAATTTTCCAAACATCATACAATCCCACCAGTGCCCGAACCGGAGCCAAGTACCTCCGAGCCCGCCTACGAGGCCCTTCGATGGTCAAATACTACCCCACTGTCATCAACGTTGCACAATTGGCGCGGCAATACCCAGCTCTGGAGCTCGTCGATGAGGATGAGGAACAGCGATTGCAGGATGTTGAGGATAGGAAGAAAAGAGGCAAGGGTGCGCCGAAGAAGGCCAAGACGAAAGGTACGTCTTTTCTCAACGTCGGTTTGCGACTAGTTACTGATTGCGAGTCTCTGAAACTGCAGCGGACTCGAGGAGAAATCAAAGGAAACGGTAGACCGCGTTTGGACACAACTATTGTACTCGCACTTTCTTTCAGGCAACGCCGACTGCACGACGACAACCATGGTGAAAGCAACTTGTTAGGCTCAGCGACGAGGACTTCAATCCTTTGGAGATATCAAGCGGTAATGTATTAGCACTGAGTCTCATTTGTTTCTGGCGACGGCAGCTGTAGCCGACAATCATGTCGGAAAGCAACTTGACGGCGTGTGTTGGGGAAAAACTACGCAAAGACTACTTTCGCGTAGCACCTTTTTTCCCAAGAGATTTCACATGTACCGAACGAAACCCCTAGTTGAGCCTGCCCGCCCGAAAGCTCCGTTGGACCCCCCATGGACGGTCCCATGGCACGCGTTGATAGTGGTAACGAACGTGTTCGTGATATTGGGCCAGTTTCCGATAGAGAACGCCGTCGCGTGGCCGAACCGCTGGTAAGCGGAGGTCTGGGAGGATGCCGTTGAGGAGAAGTTTATGGTGAAGTTGATCCTGGCGACAATTCAGCCTGAGTTTCATTCGATCTAGCCCCTGGCTATGTCGAATCAAAAGAAGCATTTAAATGCACGAATGAGAAGGCACCTGCTATACGGGATCGACCACAATACCGCCCAAGCCCACTAGGTAGTCGAGCGTCCTTGAAAAAAGGTCGTCAAAGCCCGCCCGCAGACCAAGCCTCTCCAACATGCCCTCCACATCCTCGTCCTCCCTGTCCTGCCGAGTTTCCAACCACTCCTCCAGGCTCACAGCGCTCCCGACAAGTAAGCTCCTGAGCCGTGTACGCTCCGTCTGGCTTAGCGGCGAGGACTTCATTCCTTTGCTTGCATCGTCTGCGTCGATGTAGAGGTCCACACCCGCTCCTGTCTCGGGGTCCCACACCTGCGCCTGGAGTACGGCCAGCCAGGCTTGGTCAAGGTCGTCAAGGAAATCCAGTGTATCCGGTAGCGCCTCTGGATGCACCTGATACCCGATTATAGAGCTCAGAGCGTCGCTTGTCAGGCGGAGAAGAAATGCTGTCCGGAGAGACGTAGAGGGATCTATTGGGGGGATCTGGAGTACTAGTGATAATATTGGGCGAGCTGCATCAAGATAGTGGTGCAGTGTCGGAAGATGCGTTGTCGCCTCTGAGCTGAAGACAGCAGAAAAATGGTGAAGGGCTGCGTGTCATAGAATGCAAGTGGGGAATTGTGAGTCGACCAACCGCTTTTTGTAGCCGCGCATGAGCTGCAAAAATTTCTCGTCCAGATAATCGACCAGCTTGGTCTCTTGGCCAGAGGAAAGAGCGCGAATTCGCGTGGCCTGGTTTATGAGTGAGATCGAAGAGTCCATTGCCATGAGGGAGTGAAGTCAAGGGTAGACCGTCCACAGAAGTCCAGAAGTGTCACAGAGATGAGTATACTTATACAAATGACAATTGAACACATTTGGCAGGCATTTCACTTCAAACCATCACCGCTCAGCGCTCAGCCCTCACCAGTGCACCACTGTTGACTGCTATCAGTGGCGAACTCCCTGAGCCCTGTACAGTCGTTTTTTCCTCGTCATGAATAAAAACTAGGTCAGTTAATACATGTTGGAATATAAATTGACGTCGACACCCTTAGTAACCCCTACCCAAATCAGATGCGACCCGGCTCAACTTCGAGTCAACTCCCAGTCCGTCAGTTGTCTGGAGAACTCATGAGCTAGTCGTGAAAGATATTTACTACTCCTTTCGATTTATCCTGATTCGATTACCGCGAGCGCAGGCTTGTGGGTGGCACTAATTACTAGTACCTTCGGCAGCGTCTTGAATATCTGGAAGGCTACTTGTGTTCTTGCTCTATTGCTATCTACATTGACCCGTTCCCAAACGCTCAAGCTCAAGGCTGGAATATTTGAAACCCTCTTTCAATGGTAGGGGCCCGGCCCACTGGGAGACCAAGTACTATTACTGAATGCTTGTTGCGCTGAATACTGGGATCGTGGGCGCATATATTTTCTCAGATTTTCTCTTGTGGGAACAATCGAAGTCGACACTTATGAGCATGAGCACAGCAATTGTATGGGCGCTTGCTGCTGAGTCCCGTTTCCTCACAGCCTCCGTTTCCTCACAGTCTCTATATGACTCTAACCCCTTGCGTCTCTCCTCCAAGTTCTCCCGCCACAGCATCCTGTCAGAGCTCTACAGCAACTCCTGCTTCGAAAAACCTTTTCCTGAAGGTTTTCATAGTGGAATCTTCGGCACCTCTCTTAGATCCTTGTGCCAAGTTCAATTAAGGTTATACATATGGTAGCTGCACCGAGCGCTAAAACATTCCTCGTACTTAAGGCCTCTCTCAACCCAATGAGACGCCTTGTCTTTCCTTCCAATTGCAATGGGCTCCTTGGCTACTAGCCTCTTAATCGTGTTATTCATCCTGGTTGGACTTCGCATCGTGTGGCTTTACTTGAAAGAGCGCCATCTTCGCGACATCACAAGTCACCGTACGATGTCTACAATCCATTGCCTATTAGACCCGCCGGATTCTACTCCTCGAGAACGACTTGTCGCCAGAGCGATCCCGAACGCTAGGCTAATACGTGCCTTTGGTCTTACCAACACTTTCGTCAGTGATGATCCTGATGTTCACACCAAATTCGTTAGCAGTGCGACATCACGTCTCAAAGCAGCCACGAGGCGCGGATGGCTGCACTTCCAACAGGTTGCCGCAGATGCAGTGGAAGCGGCCTTACCTTCTGGAAGCCAATTTCCCTTCGACGCCTTCATCCAAGATGTGACAATGCGAGTCGCTCTTGTCGGCCTTCTGGGTATCGATACCCCCGAATCCGAACTTGACTCTCGCGATATCAACGCCGTTGCAACACTCATCACAACCTTATGGTCACTTTCGAAGAAGTCGGACGCTATTCCGCCTCACCTGCTACCTCTACTCAACCAGCACTTACGCCGACTCATTCCAGACAAGCAAACATATCCAAATCCGCTGGACTATCTCATACCCGTCTGGGAAACACTGTGGCGCGTTGTCGCCACCACGATCGCGTACGCACACGGGTATGAGCACGGAGGCGCTGCGTTCGCAGAACTACAACGTATGCCCACGATGATGCAGTTTCGCGCTCTGAAAAACTCTCAGCCGTCTCAGCCGTCCGTAGAGTGGTTTGTTGCGGAAGCCATGCGTCTGCACCCTCCGTCCAAACATATCGCGCGGTCGTCCATTGCTCTTCCCTTTGCCTCAATTCTACCTTCTTTCGTCGAGACCCTGCTCGCCAAGGTTATTGACCCTTGGATCCATCGTGAATGTGCAGACATCGAAGCTGTTTTGAGGTCGAAGGATATATGGGGAGAGGATGCAGACAGATTCGACCCCTTGCGATACCACCCAACGCGCGTATCGCAGGAGCAGGAAGGGATAAGATGGCTTGCTTTCGGTGATGGGAGGTATAGATGTGTTGCGGTAGCTTGGGCTCCCATGGCGGCTGGGATTATTTCTGCAGAGGTTCTCGATCGGTTAAAGGCGGGATCACGACCACATTTCCGACTTGTGGAAGGCGAATACCGTGACATTGGAACACGGGAGGGATGGAAAAACTGGATACTCTACAGAAGTTGAGTTCGGGATCTTTTTTATTTTCACGCAATGAATGCCATTTATCGTTCCTCTCCTTCGTCGATACACCTAGTGCTTTGGCAGTTGATTTCGTTTTCAACATTATCAACGAGCTGGCTACGCCATCGGAGTCGTTTTCCAAGACCTTCATTTGAACTCATGACATCCCAAGTATTTCCTTCCTGTACATTATTCTGCAGAGATGCAGCGGGTATGTAATACTGTACAACAAATCAACACAAGCCTCTATATCCCACATCCAGAAATTCTAAAAGTATCAAGCAACCTCTGACTTTTCAAGGTCGATGAACGGGAACCAAGGATGTACATTTACATCCCACTTCAAAGTTTTCACGTCGAAGGCCTCAATATCCCGCATTGACGACGGAAGACCGCGCAACCCTTCGCAGGCCCGGACCAGATGGCGCAGGAACTGTCGGAACGATTAGCAACTTCAGAGTAGATATACGTAGAGAACAAAATACACACCCGCATTCGATCCATCACCCACAAGCTCGCAAAACCACCAGACGTTCCTGACTCAATGAGACCACTCAGGATACTGTGTGCCATCTCAATCGAGCCCGAGGGTGAGAATAACTCGTCCTGAATGGCATATATTAGCCGCTACAGAAGTATGTTGAGAATAAGAGGCCGACCTGCAATGCATCCGCACACGCTGTCGAAATGCGATACAACGTCGGATGCCCGACGGGAGGTGTTTTGAAGTTGTCATACTCCGGTCGGAAAGCCCACTTGTAGCGACGGAAAAATGCCGGGCGCATGCGGTTCCAGTCTAAGCTAAGAAGGGACATGGAGGCCTTGACACTCGTGTTAAACCGGTGTGGTTAGGATCGAGAAGAAACATACTATAAAAGCTGCCGTTGATAATGCCTGGAGAGCAGTAAGAAGTTGGTATTGAAACTGTATCTCCTGACATGCAGGAGATTCTGGGATGTGCATGCTGTGAGAATACCGACGAACGGGAAGACCAGCAGCGCTCACCTTTGTTCACCAAACGCAAGAGGTTGTCCAAGCATGACAGATGCTCTTCCATGACCTGTGCGGAATACCAATACGCAAACGGGCGCTCCTCCAAGGAAAACAGCTCGAGCTGAAAGGCCGAGAAAACAACTTCTCTGATGGCGGATAATCTCCAGACAAGAGCCACTGTTGGAAGCTGCATGATGATATCGCCCTTGGGTAAATTCTAGGCGTCTCGTTAGCTTTTGACACAGTCGTCGGCGAATGGGAATGACTCGCATATTTCTCGACTTCGCTGGTCAGCTCCGTCAGGGCGTCATAGAGACTATGCCAAGTAAGTAGCGATTTGACCAAGTGCCGCCGTCGACGCGGAGGATTAAGCCACTGCCCTCTGATGTGTGGAGTAACCAGCTATCGGGTGCCAAAGGGACACAACAAACAGACAGGGGTAGGCGAAAAAGAAATGGGTTAGACAAATATATATTTATTCGGGCGAGATGCGACGTGCCTTGTAAAGAATGCGCTCTATGGGCAGGAGCGGAGTTTCCTCTGAGGGCCAATGTCTTACCACAGTCTTGAGGATGTCGGAATAGGTTATCCCAAGGGTTTCATAGAAGAAGCGCTCCACCATCCATGAGTAGGTGAATTTGTTGAGGATCAATATGCCGTCATAAAACGTAGACTAAGGAGCAGTTCAAAACTGACGAAGTATTAATGTGAGGGGTACATACCTGGGTATATGAACGGATATAAGGGATTCGTAGTGGTGGATCAGGAAGCCATACACGAAGGTTCCCGACGGTCTAAAAAGCACGTCAGCCCTTGTTTTCGAAGCAAGACACGCCTCTTACCTCCCAACTTGCCAAGCTGTGCTCTTGAACAAGCAAGCTGATTTCTTGCCACCCGTCAAGAAGAGCGTCAATAGCTCTCCAGCTGTCTTCGGGCGGGGGGACAGGGATGATGCGCAGGGGAACAAAAGTTTTGAGGCGTCTTGCGATACAAGGGTCAAAAGCGTGGTGAGCAGGCGATGAGTCGTCCAGTTCTGGGGCGGGGTGAGAGCGAATAACCATCAATTGTTCGCGGGCGAGATCTAGTAGGTTTTGGTATTCGGATGGATTAGCGATGACGTCGGATTGCATGAGCTGGAGTATGGCCTGATTTGCTATGTGAGTGGCCGTGCTTTAGAGGGTCAAAGAATGCAGCATACTTTTCGTAATAAGATCCTTGCTCGAAGGGCGCTGCGCCAGAGTATAGGAACTGTAAAGGCGCTTCAGTTGCATACCGTAGAGTAAGCAAGATAGTTGGCGGACGTTTGGTGGTCTTCAGCAACCACATGCTCGCATCTTCTAGTGATGATAGCACAAATTTTACGGGAATGCCTTCAAGGAGGGATATATCACATTTCTCGCCCTGCCAATCTTCCATCTGTTACTCTTCCGTCAAAAAAACGAGGATCAATGGATGCTGTAGGGAACGCACGTCTTGGACGCCACCTTTGGAAAGCTCTCGCCACGACATATCGCAGCATTTTAGCAACCCCATAACCCATGGCTTCAGGATAAGAAACAGAAGCTCTGAAGGACGCGATGAATCAAACGTCGCCAGAAGATGCGATGGCATGTATTCAAAGTCAAGTTCTGCCAGAAAATGGATGTAGCGCATGGTGAACAC
The DNA here is from genome assembly GCA_018850815.1 of Asterophora lycoperdoides. Taxonomy (NCBI): domain Eukaryota; kingdom Fungi; phylum Basidiomycota; class Agaricomycetes; order Agaricales; family Lyophyllaceae; genus Asterophora; species Asterophora lycoperdoides. The sequence goes on from JABCKJ010000028.1 coordinate 39,910, forward strand.
AGTGTGAGAGAGGAGATTGCCAGAATGCCACTCCATCTTGAAATGTATCGTCAGTCACATTCCGCAATCGCCACTGATTGACGCACCTCGTATGAAGACGACCTATCCAGAATCCAACAGACCTCTTGCGGCAGCAGTGGTGATAACGGATTGAACTGGTTTATCGGTTGGTCCTTCACCATCAACCCGCTGTCGAGGCGCGGTTCTCCAATCTTGAGTTCTTTAGTTCGACATGTGGTCTGGACCTCAGCTCCAGCTCACCTCGAAGGCGCCCATCGCGTCGTGCAATGTGAGATCGTCCATGAACACAAAGCTCCCAGGTTCCATAGCTTCGACAGGAAACATCCGTGAAGGTCATCTCTAACGCCAGGGAGACGCTACGTACCAGCCGCCGCATCGGTGAACACATTTGTAACATCTTCGAAGTTGAACCCAGCACCAGGCATGGATTCCTCAGGAATGTCGAGAATATTACTGGCCATCTAAATAGTCAGAACTCCGGGCAAGAAAGATTGGGGCAACACGCCAGACAATTGAAGTGGTTCAAATCCGACTCAGAAAAGCCAACATCGAGGAACGGAGCGGTGGCTGTGCAAAATGTCTTCTTTCCGCCCTTTCCTCCGCGAATTATCGGGAACGACACGACGAGCATTCAGTTGCTCGGCGGGTTCGCGCTCTCCAAGACGTGTTATACTCTCGGGAATACAGCCCACGGGCGTCCCCCATGTGAGTGTTGCGTTGAGCTTTCTGCAAAGTGTTTTGCTAACGGGAATGCCCAGCTAGGCAACTATCTCGGCGCGCTTTCCAACTGAGTCAAGCTGCAAAAGACAGCGGCGCCAGAGGATGAACTGCTGTTTTCTATAGTTGGATGGCACGCGTTGACGCTGCCGCAAGACCCGGAAACGCTTGCGACTTCAAGGAAGGACCTATTGGCGACACTATTGGCGATAGGACTTGACCCGAAGCGGTCAGTGTTGTTTCATCAGGATCACGTAGGTGCAGAACAGTCTGGTCTTATGCCTTTCTCATCTTTTCCCCAGAATCAAGCCCACACAGAGCTTGCTTGGATCCTGAATTGTATCACGCCGATTGGCAAGCTACGACGAATGACTACCTGGAAGGTACGTGGTCAATGTTCAGTCTCACCCCTGACTCATGGTCTAAATAGACGCGCTTAGCTGCATCGCGCAATGCGAACGACGAATCTGAGGTAGACGAGTCTCTCCTCAATGCCGGTCTTTTCACGTATCCCGTCCTCCAAGCCGCGGATATACTAGCCTATAGGCGCGCTTTTTGCTATTTGTACTTCAGACATGGGCTTAGATATTCTTAGGGCTACACACGTTCCTGTTGGCGAAGACCAGACTCAGCATCTCGAACTCTGTCGAGATCTGGCCGATATTTTTAACAGAACATTCTCATCCTCGCAACCATTATTCCACCTACCCTCCCAACTGAACAGTAAGTAGCTCTGAATCTTCCATTCATCCATGTTATCTAATTTAGCACAGCAATATCGCGCCGTATTCTTTCTCTCCGCGACCCAACCTCCAAGATGTCGAAATCGTCACCCGACCTCCAATCTCGCATCCTCCTCACCGACACTCCAGCGCAAATCAAATCCAAGATCCGCTCAGCAGTGACCGACTCCATTGCGGGGATCACGTACGATCCCGTCACGCGCCCCGGGACCTCGAACCTCTTGACCATTCTGGCAGCGTGCACAGATGAGGATGTATCTAACGTCGTGCGCCGCTACGAGGGGAAAGGACATGGACATCTCAAGGGCGATGTCGCGGATGCAGTGGAGGAGATGATCAAGGGCCCGAGGGCCGAGTTTGAGCGCATACGGCATGAGATGGCATTTTTGGAGGAGGTTGCAAGGAGTGGGGCGGAGAAAGCGCGAGAGCGGTCTGAGGTCACGATGGAGGAAGTTAGGAACAGGCTGGGCTTGCGGTGACCGGTAGATCATCGATCCTGGTGGTTTGCGTAATGACCACGTTCAATTGCATCCGGGGAGTTGTCATCGCTGAACGGCTACAAAATATGAGGACATGGAAAGCTCGAGCTACTCGTACTAGTGTACTAGTGTCTACGTAGTATTTTGGATATTTCCAACTTCCAGGCCCACCCTTCCACGCTGCACTATTAATTAATATTACCCCGCCCGATGAAGACAGGCGAATTGTGGTACATGTTATAAATATATTTTATTCAACATACGAGCCTTGTGCAATATACTACTACTACTACTACTACTACTATTACTACTATACAGGAGGACAGAAAGGAGTGTGGTAGTACTACGCAGTCAGTACAACAAAAAGATGAGAGGATGGAGTGCAGTGATAGTATGGATGGATTTGTGTGGCGCGGCGGGGTGGATGTGTGTATAATGTGTATGCAAAGTCTAATGAGGCATGATGATGAGGCATGATGGGGAGTGTGCGTTCGTTGATGTCATAATGATGATTACCCGTCTCATCGACGGGAAGGAGCAGTACTGGGTTAATTTTCCAGTTCGGAAAGGTGACCATACCAGGTGCACGCCTGGGAAAGCTCTTCCAGGACCAGTGAATCCTCAGTGGCATTTAGCCCTTGGTCCATGAAGGATAAGGCAGCCTCGAAGATGTCTTGAGGAACTGTCGTCGAGTCGATGGCGGGGATCGTGAGCTCGTCAATGCCGGCTGACGTGGAAGGGGCGACCGGTCTACCCGAGTCAAGGCACTCGACGGGAGGTTGCGCCCCATCGAGGCACTGCGATCCAATGGCAGCGAAGTCGTCTACGTGGGAAGCGCCTAACGCGAAGAAAGTCGAATTCCCATCGAGGCACTGCGATCCAATGGTAGCGAAGTCGTCTACGTGGGAAGCGCCTAACGCGAAGAAAGTCGAATTATCGCCGCCGTTCTCTTCGAGGGACACGATTGGCGTCCCAGTGAGCGGGCTTCGCCACTTGGAAGGCCTGACAGCCGATGCCAGACCTCGCTCGGTGCTCCCGACGGCTGTAACGGCAGACCCGGGTTCTTGCATGCTCTGCGGGCCACGCTCGTCATTGCCGTTCAATGATGCACTGGCCATATACGACCCAGAAGGCGCGCCAGTGGCAAAGTTTTGGATGGTGATGGCGGGCACGACTGGAGCTGAAGTGGTCGAAGCCACCATGGGGGCACTGCTGCTAGCCAGGGCAGCTGCAGATGCTTGATGGATGGCGGGTGCGTGGCGAACTGGAGGCGGAATGGTCTGGGGCATGATGGAGGTTCCAAGCGCATTTGCGCTCGCATTGGTTCTGTGGCGAGTTGTTTTTAAGTGGCCCGCCCAAGAGCCTCGTGCGAGACTAGAAGCAAAAGGGTCAGTCAGTTGCGGATGAAGAGAGTAGAGGGATAAAATACATACACGACGTTGCATGTGTCGCAATGCCTTCCAGCGGATTTTCCTTTGACCTGGGGTTGCACAGATCCGTGCCGAGTGGAAGGCCCCTGCGGATAGGGCGAATGTCGAACTGCCTCGCCTTTAGTTCGAGCGACACCAGAAGAAGCGGATGCCGATGAGGCCATGCGAGCGGATTGGGTAGACAGAACCCCGTAGGTTGATCCCGGCGTGTTGGTGTTGGGCGCACCATGCGCGCTGATTTGGGTGTCGTAGGATGGTCCCGGCGTGTTCGCGCTGATAGCCTGTAATGCAGCTTGGACATCTACTAGAGTAGACGTCGAAGAGGTCGGCACATATTGCAGATATGCGACCCCATTCGGGTGTTGTCGCAGCGTTACGTTAGAGAGACGCGTGCCAGTTAACGTCTCGGCGCGCGGGGGTGGATTGTGTGAAAATGTCGAGGACGCGTGCGAGGGCTGAGAGAGGTAGTGGTTCAAGTCGGTCATATATCCAACTCCAGTGGCATGCGCATGGTCGATGCGGACCTCTTCGCCGTTATGGCCGTTGACATGAGCTTGTGGAAGTTGACCTTGCAAGAAGGTATTTGTGGCAGGGGGAGCGGTAAGAAGATGGTGGGTGGCATGGTGAGTCTCAGATCGGTAACCGCTCTGGTCTGGCCGACCTTGAGCGGTGTTGACATAAGGAAGAGTCGGTGTCGCGCTCAGCGACGACGGAGCTGTGAGAGGGGGTGTGGGGTAAAAGACGGATGCCGGATCCGACAGAAGCTGAGGGCCCTTTGAGGGGGCTGGTTGAATTTGGGTAGATCGGTTCCTATCGAAACTGGGATTTGGCTCCATGGTGATGTGGAATGGTAGTAGATAGTAAGAAAGAAATGAAGAGTGCAGTGAAGAAGTAGGAAATTTGTCGACGATGTGCAATGTCGAATGAGAGAGTGGTGGATAAGATGCAGAAAGGGTTGAGGGCCAGAGTTGGAATTATGGCCGCTCGTGACTTTCGCTTTGCCTTGCGTGACCTCAAGCCAAACCGCGTCTGGAATTCAACAATGAACTTCAACCTGCAACGGCCACCAAATGTGTTCAAACAACGCTAGAAAGCTGGCCATGGCTCTGGAGAAGTTCTCGAGTCAATCAACTACTCTGCAGGTAGATAGAATCCTACCTCACTTTTGCGTTGGCCTACTTTCGAGTGGCACAGGTATTTCGCGGCGGGGCTCATTTATCGAAGCCACCGGTGCACCTGTACTGTCTGCTTTGACTGCCAACCGTGGTCGTCAAAGATAGCGGAACACAGAGGCCACGCCTTTACTTCGAAAAGATCAAAAAGAAAAGCTGGTGAGAGCGAGCCAGTCGTATCAAGGAACAGACCGCACCTTTAGGCGCGCGATTGCTGATTCGATGGATGTAACAGAATACGGCACCATGAGCAGCCAATTACCCCGCCGCCATATAAACGCTGCTTTACCTTGATTCCTTCCATTTGGCGCGCCAGAAATTTTCATTCGTACGGAAGCTCCCCGCGAAACGAGCGTGTGTACGAGTCCCGACACGCGACGAGGCCCACAGCAATCGTGTGAAGACACAGACGAAGGTCCCAATATTCTCGGAGTGAGGGCCTTCAAGAAAGGGTGTTACCTCGATAATCAGAAGGTTCCATGCCGCAGAAGAGACGTATATCACTAGAGGAAGTAAGCAAAAATATCTGCAACTCTTGCGAAGGTGGAATTTAATTTGACTCACCTCATGCTCGACACAGGACTCAGTGGTGGCGCGTTAAGAACGGACGAACACAGACACAGTGACGTTGAGGCAGCCAGATAGACGTAACGTGTTTTCTCTCTCTTTTCATTCACAAATCCGTTGACGTCCTGAGCCCAGTGCCAATAGGTTAGAGCTACGCCACTCGACTCTTTCAAAATCAGGTCAAAGATTCTGTCCGGAGAATCACGCTACGCATCCCATAATGTTCAAAGAATCTCGGAGACTCGTCAGTGTTCAGCCCAGTCCCAGGTCCAGTACAGCCGAGAAATGACGATTAAGGACGTCGAGTTGACACCTGGATATATGGGATTCCCATCCCTGCATGGTGTGGTATCCATCCACGTCCGTTACTCAGCGACGAGAACGGAAGTTGGCACAAGAAGGTGTTCCGTGACGAAGTCCCGCCGGTCTCCACGCGTCGACGATCAGGACGCTGTATTCAAACCTCAATGTATCAGCTTCGCCCCATCCCTGCATTCATCCACATCCATCGCTCCTTGTCAAGGAGGGAACGGAAGTTGACGCATAAAGGTGTTTTGTTTTAGCATGCCGAAGTCCCGCTCAGTCTGCGCCACGCGTCGCGATCGAGGACACCGAGTTCAATCCTCGACATATCAGCTTCGTCCCAGCCCCAGCCCTGCATAGGTTCCACGTCCATTACTCCTCGACGAGAAGGGAAGTTGGTGCATGACGGTGTTCCGTTTTAGCGTGACAAAGTCCCACCAGATTTACGCCACGCGTCGATGATCGAGGACCGCCAAGTTCAAGCCTCGACATATCAGCTTTCCCACAGCCCTGCATGAGTTGTTATTCATTCACACCCACTACTCCTCGAAGAGAAGGGAAGGAAGATCGCGCACACCCATATTACTCCTCGACGGGAGGGGAAGGAAGATGGTGCACGAATGCTGTGGCGAAGGTGTTCCTGTTTAGAGTGCCGAAGTCCTGCCCCTAGTACGCTACGCCACGCGTCTTTCACACCAACGAAGTTCGACGTACCATCAAGAATCCTTGTGCCTTCCGGTCTGCCTTCCTTCGTCATAATCCAGCCCTTAAGCACAGTCGAAATGGTCGATGATGCCTAGTTGTCGCATCCCCGACATCATATTACTTTGCCAAGCTTTCACCTCCCTGACAAAGCTTTTCCTTCACCCTCGTCTCTTGTTCCGGCCGCGGAGTTGACCGCTTTGCCGAAGTTTTTCGTGAGACGTGAGCTTGAAGCAGGATATCTTCCTTCAGCACTGATGGAGAACTTTTTTCGTAAAACAAAAGTGCGCATTTCGCCAGAGCTCTTTATGGGTTCGATGCTGAATGGCCAGAGGGACAGAGGACAAAAGACTGGGGGATGTGCATCGATGATGGGTGTTCAAGACAATAAATCAAAGTTTGGCTAGGGGATGCGTTCAAAACATTCCAAGGGTTATATAAGTTCTCGTGTGCCTACCCTCAACACAACTATACATGCTAGGTAAATTCTCCACACTAAGTAGTCTGCCAAGGTTATCAGGGGTATAGCTATTGGAAAAACCAGTTTACAAATGACATACTCCATAGTCGCTCTCATCAGACAACAACTGCGCTATCCGCCCATCCAGCAATTTCCCCATCGTATCCAGCCCCAGCAATACGCCTTCATCGGGTCCCTCCCCATGCGCCAGACGCGTATGCGCAAAATCAACCACCTTAACAGAAAATGGGAGTCGAATATGGGAAGCCGCTGCACTAGTACTCGGAGCCGGAGTGTCTCCTCTCGCCGCCGGCGCTCCGACGGGTGTCCGACTCAAACCCGCTAACCGTTCTTCAGCCCTACTCCAGTCGGCCTCATATATGATCAACAGGCTCCCGCCGACAATGCGCATTTCGAAGGACGAATAGACGTCGTGCATCCGGGCTACGGTTTCTCGTATGCCCCGCAGAATGGGGATGAGCGTCTTTCGCGGGAGACCATACCGTGATCCGCCGGGGCCTTTGGCGGCTGGGAAGAACCGCGCGATGCCCTCAGGCAGGTCGGGTGCTTTCATGGCTTTCCCGTACGACTTTGGAGTGCAGACGGGCTGGCACGTCCCGTTGTCGTAGACCTGTCGTGGAAAGGGTTAGCATGAACGCCGCGTTCGGGCTCGCGAATACGAAGATTCGTGAAGACTTCACACACCTGAAACTCGGTCAACCGAACCCCAGTCGAGCGCGAGGTGGTCTCACGTGCCGTCTTCTCGTTGCGCAAAACCTTATCCGGGGCCGTAAACTCGTCGTGGAACACCGTGCCAAGCTTCACGTCGAGGATATTGGGTTTGATGAAGGCACTGCAGAGGTTCTCTAAGATTAAGGACTGTGATCGCCCTGGTGGAATGGATATGCCTCCGCATTGGTCTAGTAGAGGCTCGCCAGCTCTCGTAGGCAGCGTTCCGAGGAACCTAGGTATAAAAGGCCGCAGAGGCGCGAGGTGAGGGTCCTTCGCGAGGGTCTCGTAGAATTGACGTTCGGCAGGAAAGGCAGGCTTGATGAGAAGAGAGCCGTCGCTGGTGGTGCGCATGCCGACATGGCCAATAACTTTTGAAGGCTGAGGAGGCTGGACGCTGGGGCTGGCGAGCTGTGTCGACATGGTGTCGGCTTGGAAATGAGACAATGACATGAGAGCTCGAGGCTGTCAACGACTCTGGCCAAGTGCGTTGTGGCCACGCTGCAATCACAGACTTATGGGTCTGATTCCCGTCATCGATTTGGATACTAGATTAAGTAGTAGGACTGGCAACCATGCAATAGTGACTTACCTCGTTAATGCTCTTCTCCTGAGCTGAAAGAGCTGATTAGCCACCCATAAAAGGTGTCCCAGACTCTCCACAGATCTTCAGAAGACGAGTCCCATGCGAGCAAAAGGCTTCACCACGCTACATGGCCGCACAGCTCCTTAGAAAGAAGGTGAAGCATAGCAAGATGGACCTAAAGCTGGCTTAACAATTGCCAAAAAGTTGAAAAACGTTGCGCTGTACCAGGCTGTTTTGAGGCCGTTGCCCTGCTGTACCGTGGGGGCGTGGGCGGGGGGGTTGAGATGATGATCACGCCATCATTGTCAAAATGCGATCTACAATTTGAATAGGTACATACGTGTACAACAAGCACCTTGTACTGAAGATTATAAATTCTTGCTCTCCTAACTTCTCCGAGTCTTACTGTACATCTTCCAATGCTGAATTCACGCTCTCCGAGCTTCTCCGAGTAGTGCATCTTTCAATATTGAAATCACCTCTCCGAGCTTCTCCGAACCTTTCATCTTGCTGAATTCACCCCCTCCGAGCTTCTCCGAGTCATTGATTCAATGCCGCCACAATCATTGCGCGTGGATCCACTCCTCTTTTCTCCGCATCTCGACCTCAGAGTCCTTTCAATCTCTGGCCGGCATCCAATTCGTCTAGCTCTTCGTCAACAGACGCGAGGCGCAGCGTCTGTTCACGACGTCTTCATGAGGGATCTCTGCCACTTCCTTCAGATGTTGATGAAATCGATAAAATTCCATCCGGTCACAGATCATCAAATCTATAATTAATACATCTACCACAAGGAGATCTTCTTAGCGCTCGCCGACTTGGACAGCCCGGTGGTGTAAATTATGGATTAAAGGCACCTTCAAGCCCATACTTACGTTCGTAGAATTGACAGTGTGTTGGACGTTGGTGAGAATCACGCGGTTTCGCAGAGTAACAGCTGGTCCCGGCCTGGGGAGGAATTGGAATTGGATGTGGGGCGCCACCTCGCGTGGCGCCGGCTGTGTTGCAACTCCGACGGCAGGCCGGATCATGTCGTTAGATCCCGCTCCTATTTAACTCTTGCGCTTCATACTTACCACCATCTCACCATCCTCATTTCAAAATGGTTCTTCCCCACCAGACGCCCTATGTTACCCCCCAGATCCTCCACAGGAACTACGCACAGGCGCACGATACTGAGCAGTTTGGTACATGTACGTCCAACATCACTGTCGACGACGTCATAGGCACTCATTCTGCCCTTTTTCGTAGTGATTGGCAAGGACCTGGAGTACTTCTCGCAGGCAGGCTTCGAGATGGACAAAATCCATCTCAAGCGCAATGCACCCGTTGCCCAGCTCTACGAGGATGCGATCCGCAACGAAGGCGCCATCATCTCGTCCTCGGGTGCCCTGATCAACTTCTCTGGAAAAAAGACCGGTCGCAGCCCCAAGGATAAGCGCATCGTGTACGAGGAGACGAGCAAGGATGATATCTGGTGGGGGTCTGTCAACATCAAGATGGACGAACGTAGGTGGCGAATATCGTCCCAAAGGATGCGCATGCTTATCACTGTCCAGACACATTCGAGATCAACCGTGAACGCGCCATTGACTACCTCAACACGCGTGAAAACGTCTATGTGTTCGACGGCTACGCTGGGGTAAGCTCACACGGTGTCGAGATGTCAATCCACCTGCATTGTACTGATTGCTGTGATGCTAGTGGGACCCCCGCTACAGAATCAAAGTCCGCGTTATCTGTGCCCGCGCTTACCATGCTCTCTTCATGGTACGTCATTTACTCCGGCCCGCGTCCACCGCTCACGATATGTCTAGCACAACATGCTTATCCGTCCCACTCCCGAGCAACTCGCCGACTTTGGTGAACCCGACTTCATCATCTACAATGCTGGCCAGTTCCCCGCCAACCGCTTCACCAAGGGCATGAGCTCCACCACCTCGGTGGAGATCAACTTCAAGCGCATGGAGATGGTCATCCTCGGCACGGAATACGCTGGCGAAATGAAGAAGGGTGTCTTCTCCGTGATGGTGCGGACTTATTCTCCCGATTGACTTCACAAGCTGACCCTGCATTCTCAGCACTACCTGCAACCTGTCAAGTTCGGCCAACTGTCGCTGCACTCTTCCGCCAATGTCGGCATCGAGAAGGACGACGTGACCCTCTTCTTCGGTCTCTCCGGTACCGGCAAGACCACCCTGTCCGCGGACCCCAATCGCCTCCTCATTGGCGACGACGAGCACGTCTGGTCCGACAACGGCGTCTTCAACATCGAGGGCGGCTGCTACGCCAAGTGCATCAACCTCTCCGCAGAGAAAGAGCCCGAGATCTTCAACGCCATCCGCTACGGCTCCATCCTCGAGAACGTCGTCTACAACCCCGCCGACCGCCACCCCGACTACGACGATGTCAGCATCACCGAGAACACCCGCTGCGCCTACCCGATCGAGTACATTCCCAATGCCAAGATTCCCTGCGTCGTCGACCGCCAGCCCTCCAACATCATCATGCTGACCTGCGATGCTTTCGGTGTCCTGCCCCCCGTCAGCAAGCTTACTCCCGAACAGGCCAGCTACCACTTCCTGGCTGGTTATACCTCGTAACTATCCAATTCCATCCCCAATATCGTTGCGCAAATCTGATCTGATTTTCCTCTAGGAAAACCCCCGGAACCGAGGATGGCGTTCTGGAACCCATTCCTACCTTCTCCACATGCTACAGCGCACCCTTCATCGTTCTCCACGTACGTACCGCTGCCCTCCCCTCCCCCTCGCTGCGTCTAACGTATATACTGACCGCCTTGCTATACTAGCCCGGTCGCTACGCCGAGATGCTCGCAGAACGCATGGACAAGCACAAGGTCGACTGCTGGCTCATCAACACTGGCTGGACCGGCGGCAAGTTCGGCACAGGCAAGCGCTGCCCGCTCAAATACACCCGGCGCATCGTCGACGCCGTCCACTCCGGCGAGCTCGCGAAGGCCGAGTTCGAGACCTTCGGCACGTTCGGGCTGTCGATACCCACATCGCTCGAGGGCGTGCCCCGCGAGCTGCTCAACCCCGAGCTGGCGTGGACGGATAAGGAGGCGTTCAAGAAAGAGATCAGGAAGCTCGGTGTTATGTTCCAGCGCGCGTTTGCGTTGTATGAGAATGACGTGGAGACTAAGGTTCGTCTGGCTGGCCCCCAGTTGAATTGATTTGGACAATCAAAGAAACGTTGGAATGTGTCATGATAAATTGGAATACTAGCACCCAACTAGCACCTGTATCTTGTAATATTAGACGGCAATGCTACAGAAAGGCAACAACCCAACGATAGCGGCTGTAAAACCTTGTACGTTCCTTCCTGAAGTTTCTCGTCCTCATTTTCTTATTCTTCGGCGGTTCAGGTAAAATAAATATTGAGATCCGTAGATCTACCACTCCGGGAAAGCGTGTCATCCTTGTGCAGGGGCCATGCTAATCTTCTCTGTATCGTTCCAATTTTTTCGTATGTCACCCCGAAGGGGACATGAGTGACTGGTGTTGGTCGAGCTCGGATAGATGACTTTTGCTTTTTGTTCAACCGACGGGGTAAATCAAAAACCAAATAAATTAGGGCCCGGGCCGCTTCTCCAGAGTCACTTTCTTCACTGGTTTTCTTCAGCATCGTGAATGGGTGCTATGTACATCCGAGTCCGTCTCTTCAGACAATTGTTTACCATAGATAGCAAACCGAGTGTTTAAGAGAAGGTCCCTCACTTGCTGGAAGAGATCTCATGTCAGCCGCGCTTTATGTTACTCTAAGGACGATTCGGCAATGTGTTGGCACAAGGGATATGGGATAAGGAGTTGGGAGTGAGCAACAAAATGGAGCGAAGACTGAAGGGAGGGCGTGTTAGAAAGGAATTGGCAAAGAGGGACCCAATTGCGGGTGAGGTAATATTGCGAGGATGGGAATAAGAGGATTTTTGGTCTTTTTTGGTACAAAGGAGGTGGGGAGATGGGTAACGGGGTGTATGATCCAGGAGCCAAATTCCGAGAGGAGGCAGTAACCATGTTTCTTGAAGTTGAAGAAGGTTCGGGTTGAAATAGGAGGGCTGGAGAGGTGGGGGGCTCAGTTTTTGTGGCGATGGTCGCGCGACGCGCGACGCACATGGAGCCGAGTGTCACGTGAGGATCCATCTCGCGCCCAAGTCCAAAATTGATCCAAAAGACCCCTCCTGAGCAACACTAGATACTGAGGCTCCACATGTACAATGGAGAGCGTGGTTCAACCGTGCCATTTCCAAACGAGTGGGACTCAGCAGGACTGGCGGGACTGACGGGAGGGACTCGTGGGATTTTCCAAACCTGGCTTTCTGGGGTGATGGGCCTCCTCAGGCTTCTTTAAATTCTCTTCGATGTGCACCTTGGAATTGTCACTCATCATGGCCTCAGCGCCAGGTCTCCTCCTACTTTACACATCTTGCACTGCCACATATAACCCTCGGCCGTCAGTACCTGCCATGATCTGGGCAACAGAAGTAGTCTCCCAAAATCCCTACGCCACCCCTGCAGAATTCACCATTCTTGCGGCGATCGCCCCGGTAGCGTCACCTTTCCGTCCTCCTGAGATTTTGATAACCCCCCTCCTTCCGGGACCTCCATCGCCCACCACGAAGGAATTAGAGACCGTTACCGAAACATTAGCTGCCAGCCCGTCAGCCGCAGGCTCCACACCCCTTACAAAAATCCCCCCCACGGCGTCCCCATTCCACCATCTCGACATCATCATACCTAACATGCCTAGTCATCCGTGGCCCGCGGATTCTCTGCCTCCTCAGCCAGTTACGACCGAATCCCCATCCGCCCCCGAAACACCAAGCGTTGCTCCGTCAGCCACATCGACAATGGAACTACCCCCGCCGCCTCCACCTCCTCCGACGGCTTCGTGGAGAGCCCCGGATGACATGGATGATCTGAGCGCTTTCAACATCGTGAAGTTCTCCAGCGGGCGCAAGAATATCAAGATCGTACAAGCCATCCCCGCGATCGCCGTAGACCCCGACTCCTCTGACACATTGTCGGATGACTCTCCAAGCGCGACCGGCACCGGATCCATCCTCCAGATTTTCTATCCAGCAGGATCGATCAACCCTGCACAACGCCCCGTCGGAGGAGCGCAATTCTATGCAACCCCGCTGGACCTCACCGATGCACGCAGCGTGACGCTGGAGTACAGCGTTTTCTTCCCAGTCGACTTCAGTTGGGTACTCGGGGGGAAGCTTCCGGGGTTGTACGGGGGTCACCCAGGGTGTTCTGGCGGGAACGCAGCGCAAGACTGCTTCAGCACGCGGATGATGTGGCGCAAACACGGGATGGGCGAACTGTATCTTGTACGTCTCTGTCGTTAAAGGAAGAACAGCATACTGATAAGCCCACTCCATAGTATGCGCCGAAAGACAAGCAAACAGAGGAGCTATGTAGGCATCCTCAGTCGGTGTGCGATGGATCGTATGGGTTCTCCATCGGGCGCGGCTCCTTCACATGGGCTGCAGGAGCATGGACCAAGGTTCGGCAAATTGTGACCCTCAACACGCCAGGAGAACAGGACGGCTCCTTCACGCTCGACATCAACGACGAGCGTGTCCTGGAGCGCAACGACATCTTTTACCGCGGCGTCCCAAAACGGAAGGTCCCCCACCACACAGGGGTGGGTGGGTTGTTGGAAACTTTGTTGCCGGGTTTGGTTGGACAGGCGCAGACGGAGGTTAATAGTGGGTGGCCCGCCGCAGCGCCCACTAGAGTTACAGGTGACTTGGGCGCGCCTCTGCTGGAACCAATGCATCAGGCCCAGGAGTGGGTGGCTCAGCTTACTCCAACAGATGAAGCCCAACCCATTCCCACGCCAACGAGTCGACCACAGCAGCGGGCGAATGCTGTTATCCAGTTGCAGTCCCCTCCGCAGCAGGCACTGGCGATGGAACCCGATCCTGTGGGGTTCGTAGGGCTATTTTTCAGGTACGAGGACTCTCTTGGCGATATCCATTGAATTCCCAGCTGACACACACCCTCCCACACTGACAGCACCTTTTTCGGCGGGCATGACTTTCGCTACGCGACGCCGCGAGACCAGTACGTGTGGTTCAAGGATTTTGCCATGTCCTGTAATGCCTGATGGGGCGAATGGGGGAACGACGTAGTCAGTGTCAATGTGGGCGCGAGATGATCATATTAATATTAACCTTAGGCTCGACAGTAGATTCCAGCACTGTACGCAGCGTAATCATTGTGATGAGGCGCATTTATATTTTATACAGGGGTAGTGAGAGTTATGGGCTCCGGCTTTATGACCTTGCACGAATGGCCTTGGTGAAGAACTGCACTAGCTCAAAGCAAAAAGCGAGGAGGAGCTCGCCCACGAGATCCATGAGGGCAGAATGGATGGGAAGCGCGTACATGTCCGGATCGCGTTTTTTGGACCAAAGGAAGTTGGTCAAAATTTTGGCGACATAGAGGGATATTAGGACCTGAGAAAAAAAAACAAAGAGGACTCATAAATCCGATATAGTTTATGAGTTGGCAGAGACGTACAGTGATGAGGAAGAACACGACAGAGAGTGCGACAAAGGTGAAGGGGAGGTGTAACCAGCCGAAACCACGGACCATTGCGAGGAAGATGATCTCTATGGGAAGTGTGACGAAGAGGAGGGTGATCATGACCAGCCTCGTGCTCGGTTCCGCAATTTCCTTTGAGATAGAAGTATGTGAAGGAGGGGCAGTGGCAAGCGCAGCTGCGTGGAGAGAGGTTGATAGTCGAGATACAAGGATCGAGCCCACGCTTCCTGGCAAGCCTGGTCGCGGGAAAAATTTTCAGTTTGCGAGATTAAAGATAGAAGGGGCCACGTACCACTGATCACGACAGCGAGGAGAGGGAAGCCCTCATAACGGCTAGCGAATCTATCGAGTACGATACCAGTCATGCTGCTGATGACCATGGCACCGAACAGGGGAGTCCACCCCTGTGTGAGGAGTGGCCGTACATGTTTGTTACGAAGGGTGAATATGAGGCATGTGGTCGCGAAGACGACGACGATGATCGCAAGAATGAATGGGATGGGCGTGTAAAGAACACGAATGAGGATGGTCGATGTCGCGCCAATAAAACATAGGGTGACTAGGTCGCCCAATGTAGATGCGATGGGTGGCGCGATGTTGTCTAGAAAGAGACGAAGGTCAGGCAATGAAGATAAGTTGCGGATGGCGAGATTTTACCGGGATCACGTCCAAATCTTCGACAAAGTACAATAAGTGCACACATAAATGAGCCGAGAACTATGCTCGACAGTGATGCGGCAGTCATGCCAGTCGAAGCCACCATTATAAAACTAGAGTTAAACCCATTCAGCGAATACCAGAAGCGGTAGCCAAAACTTCCTACTTGGCAAAGGTAAAACTACCAGAATTAGGTGGTAAGCTTATTGGCCGCCTAGGTTCGAGAACACTGGATTCCACGAAGTGACAGATAGCACGCGCCGTAATATTGGCGGGAGATGTGCCCTCCTCCACGGTAGGTGTCGTGATGCGTGGCAAAATGAGACCAGTAATCACTACAATCCACGCCGCAATGAACGAAACGACGGCCGCTTGGACTTGCAAGAGAGATAAATTGCCGAAAATGAGACTTCGGCGAAGGGCAGGGTCGTCGAGTTCGCCAACATTGGCAGCAGTACCAAGTCGCGCGGACAGATTCATTTCTAGGTTTCCCTTGAGATTCAAGATTACGGGTATGATCATTATAAGTTGGTGGACCTCCATCATGGCTCGCCATTGCTGTAACATATGGAAGTATGATGCTCAGTTGTCCAATGCAAAAATACAGAGGCGACTTACAGAAACCTGGTCCAACAGCTTTCCTGAGAATAAGAGGCCAACAGTCGTGAGGAGGAGCGTAGGTGCACTCTGAACGCAGGTGAGCGACTCGGATAAAATTCATTAAATTGAACATGTGCCACGTACCTCGACAACAATGTTCTGGATCTGGGGCCAGAGCGCTCCTACCGACTTTGTGAGTTGTTCGCGACGACCAGGCCGCGAGCCAAGGAGTGCCTGTCTTCCATCGTCGCCGGGGTCGTCTTCGTCGTCCAAATCTTCCGGCTCGGGCGAGCGCGAGCGCAGTCCGACGTCGTTTTCATGCGGAGACTGAGGCCTCTTAACGACGTCCTCGAGGCCTATCATTTCTATGTCCTCATCTAAGGAGCCTCTCCCAGGCGACTGTGGGTTCATCGTGCGTGTATTGAGCGAGAACCGAGCGCAGGGATGGTCATGAGCTTGAAGATAGATAGAAATAATTCAATATTCGTGTGACGCGTGATTTCAAGTCGTGCGAATTCTGGGATCGGCTCGTGATGCAAACCTTCGCACCTTGTTCCCGACCTCGAATCACGGCCACAGTAGACTCGATATCTCGGCAACCAGCAGAATATCTTGCTAGGATTTCCATTTATTCGGATTCAGCGCCACAAATTGCGCCCTGGGCCCGCGCGCCTGTTCGCCCGACGAGGTCTAGCTCGAGTTTTAGCGAGAAATGGCGGCCAGATTGACTCCGTACTATCCGCCGGCACCCATTCAGTCTTCGCTCCTCAAAAAAGCTCCGGATTCTATTCCCCCGACCAATGAACTCGAGCAGCTGCACGATGAGCTCAAGGAGTTCAGGAAAGTCACTCTGGCTCGGTCCAAGAAGGCTGGAGAGGATTTGAAAGCTATCGAGGAGTCCATGCGTCGTATGAAGGAGAAGGAGAAGGGAAAAGCGAAAGCGATCGATAAAGTCAAACGTGAACGTGACTGTACGTGTATTCCGCTGATACGCGTCGTCCAACCTCTGACATTCACATTCCTCACTTCCGTTCCTGACCACCAATATACCTTCATACTATGCCATTCGGCCATTCAAATGAAAAATCGACTTCAATGGCCACTCTTATCGCATCGTCGCATTGAAAAACATACATGCCGTTCCCGGATACCACAATCATGGCTGAATTTTATATTGTGGCTCAACCTTCCCCTGGGTTGCGCCGATGCCTCCAGACACACCCACACTAGACGCCGACGATACCAAATCAGCAGGCTCCTACCATGCCCACAATTCGAAGCCGCGTCTATCCTCCCACCCCGCCCAATCATTGCCTATCTCGAGTCGATCCTCACTTGACCCGCGGAGATCGTACGGCGTCAGTTGCTTTTTCTGGGGTTCTGCTGACATATTTTTATAGAGCTGCGGATGACCTTAAGAAGAAGAAAAAGAAGCGGAAACGTGAATTTGAAGACAGCGATGCTGAACGCGGTAAAACGATATCGTTCCCTGTAGCCACACTTTCTAACGCTACCCCCAGAAATTCAACGGCCACGGAAATCCACACCACCCGTCGTCAACCACGCACAACCACCAGCGCCTCCCAACAAGGCCCAAAAATCTGTTGCATCATCATCGCAACCCCATGTTAAGGTGCGCCAACCACACTGTGGCGCTGCGCTCACTAACACCATTTCGACAGCCCCAAGCTGGCCAGGACTTTAGCGTTCCGCAGCCCTACGCTCTCCTCCCGCCGCGCCCTCCAATACCACCGCCGCCAATACCCGGGCCGAGCAAGCCTATCGAAGTCATCGAAGATTTCAGCAAAGCTAAGCAGCCCGCCCAGATCACCGTCACCACGTTCTACACCAGCATCGAGCAGTGGATGCGCAACATCCGCGAGGAAGACGTCGGTTTTCTCGAGCACACAGGTGACGAAGTTGAACCGTTTGTCATGCCCAAGCTCGGGCGACATTACCTTGATGTGTGGGAAGACCAGGACGCTGGGCTCATTCCGCCCGTGCTGATAGGCCTTGGTGGACCTGAAGCGCCTCCCGCGGATGTTTCTCCGCCTGCACCCAAGTGGGACCCGTCAACGCTGACGGAGGCGGACCTTATCACGGAGCAGAAGGGCCATGGTCCGCTGACAGAACGTGTCATCAGTGCGCTGCTACCGGCGCCGGATCAGACCGTGTGGAAGGGTGTAAAGGCGGCGGAGGACGCGATGGAGGGGCGTCCTGGAGGCAGTGGCGCCGCCGCCGCGCGGAGGGAGAGGCTGAATGTATCCGACTTGGAGACTCGGATTAGGGAGACGATGCGGTATCATGGGTTGTTGGACGCGGTGGTATGTCTTCAGCATTCTTCTTGCTGCTGAATACACGGCTTACTTGCGCCTGCATCAGCCTGATTACTCCGACAAGGTCGACGACCCAATTGCGACAGCACTTCGGCAAGCGCAAAGGGAACTGCGGAGAGTCGTAGCGACGAATAAAGCGCGGAAGGAGCGCTTAGTCGCCATTGCGCGAGACAGGCTGGGCTACCAGGAGTACCTCGAGCTCCGTGACTCAATCGACAAAAACATCACAACGCTCTACACGAAGCTGCAGCGGAAGGATGTCCCGAAGATTGCGAAGAAAAAGAAGTCGCACAAGGCGGACCCTGGAGATGCGAACGGTGTGGTTGCGCAACCTGGTCCATGTCCGGCGGCGCTTGGCCTGAATACGGACGAGGACATGAGGCTGCATATCAGCGATCAGCTGAAACAGCTTGTAGAGACGCGGCGGCAATGGGTTGACAATGTGGGTGCAGTGTTTGAGGAGAAGCAGAAAGAGCAACCTGGGCGGATATGGGGATTCCCGCAGGAGAGCGTCTACCACGGCGTTGATGAGGAAGTCCGGGATATGTTGAACCTTGCACAACCAGAAGCTGACTCTGGTGCGCTACGGACTGATAGTAACAAGGGCAAAGGGAAGGAGCGAGGCGACGCGATGGATATTGGCTGATGAGAAGAGTCTCTAACCTTCGTTCGTTCAGTCGCCTGTCATCATCACCTGCTTTGCCGCCTTAGCTGCACACATTTTTCTGACACAACGCTCTGATAATGTTATTCCTTCACTGCGCATTTCCCCACTCTCCTTGCTCCCTGTAGTATACTGTGCATACATACCTAATCTGCTTCGACTTTTTCTGGGATTATGGTTTTCGTTGGACTGGCGAGGCTTGCTTATTGCAGGTGCGATGTTGTCTAGGGGACCAGGGCGACGGGTGAAATTAGTGAAACTTCACTGAATAAGCTTTGGCCTTGGCCATCCAAGTGTCGACGGTCTTGGGGTAAAATAGACGGTTTGAGTGCGGACTTCAATGTACCCACTGATATGCAGTAAAGAAATCTAAGCCTTGCCTAACGAGAACAGATAAAAATCTCGGAGTAGAGAGGAGAGCTCGAACTCGGGAATGGATGGCTCGGGCTGCCGCACCTCACTTCCAATGGTCTCGACCCGTCATAACGATTTTCATCTTGATTCCACGGATATTGAACACGCTGAATGAGTAATCATGTATGAATGCAATAAGTGGTTGAATGGGAACAAGGTGGGGTGTCACGACGTCTTCGCCTTTTTCGTCTTTTTCCCCACTGAGGCAGCTTCCGCGTCCGGATCCCCTTTCCGCTTTTTGCCCTTCCCTTTCTTCGTCTCCACCACCGGTGAATCAGGCTTCGAATGCTGAGATTTCTTCTGCGTGGGGGAAGTCTCGGGTTGAGTTGCTGGAACGTCGACATCCATTTGATTTTCCTCCTCGGAGACGTCTTGAGTACCGCTCAATGATCCATAGGGCAAGAATCTGTGAGTCAACACCTCCTTCGGATGATTCTCGCGTGGTGGCCTGCTGTATGGTTCTATGGGCCCTGTTGATGATGGGTTCGGGGTGGGTGCGACGGGTTGAGCAGACACAACGATGTGCCGTGCAAATGGTTTTGGTGCTAGAAAATAGATAAGTAGATGGGTGAGATGCATCCTTCTATCCAAAAGGATGCACGCACCTGGAAATAGTTGCCCCTTCTTGCTTTTTCGGGGCAGGAGACACGAGAGTCCCTTGATCTCTTCGCCGCCAATACCGTGTTCATCGTCCTCACCGACGGACCATATATCAAATATCGCGTGCTTGCGACTGAGTGTACCTGTCCGTGCGGTCTTTGCAATCGATGGAAGTTCGAGCGTCGTGTTCTCGATATGTCTAGGTTTGACCTTAGGATGTAGAAACCACATTGAGCTTCGTTGTGGCGCGAAGACCCAGAGTTTGAAACATACACTTTCCGGTACACGTACTAGCCACAACTCAATATCATCATCGTTCGCCACCGCATCCCAATCAAATTCTCCCACGTCTTCTGTATTGTGTAGAAGAGAGACGTTCGCTGGAGGTTTGTAGTCCCAGGTGGGATCAACACCCTCGTTCTTGCCGTTCCCAGTGGCTGTGGATTTTTTTTTTCCTTTTTCCTTCATCTTCTTCGTGACCTTGGCGACCTCTGGTTCTGGTGAAGATGATGAGGATTCTGAGGAAGACATTGTGCGATCGAGAGTTCAAGTTGTGTCCCTTGGGCCTCCTTGGGCTTATAAAATTCTAAGGGTATCGAGTTTCGATCCTAACAAGAGCAACTACATACTATGTCTTAGCCTTAATGACCCTCTTATCACGACTGAGCCTGACTCTCCTTCCGATGCGCCTTTCCTCAATTTAACAGCACAAATTAGCTGCCCGAGCATCTACTTTCAGCGAACTTATGTCAAATCCGCTGGTTCAGTGTGATATTTGCCAGGATGACTTCACCATTGACATCTTCCGCTTTTTCGGTGACTGTGGTGAGTAAAGCACGGTCATTTACGCGTATTCGACGCGTTTTCTTTACTAAATATTGGCTGAAGGACATGGTTTCTGCACAAAGTGCATGGATTGGGCGCGTAAACAACGCAATTGCCCCACCTGTCGCCACCCAACATCCGACCAGCCACCGTGCCGAATCTTTCTGACGTTTGTGGAACCTTCCGTGACGAAGAGACCTCTCAGTGTCAAGGAGGGACTTGACCTAATTACCAAAGATACTCCCGCTGTGAGCTTGAAGCGAGCTGCGCAAAAGATGAAGAAGGAGGCCGAGACTGCGCCGAAGGAACTCTCGGTCAGTCTACCAAATAATAAAGGATCGACTTCGAGAATGCTGATCCGGGAACATTCAGAGAAGTCTGCTAGACTCTGCCAAACAGCTTGAGCACAGGTTGTATCCTCTTGCCTCCGAACTGGCACACGAGAGGGCCGCAAATGCAGCTCTAATGGCAGAGAACGATTCCCTGAAGTCCGTGCTAGAGGAAACATCGTCCGTTCAGTCTCAGATCCTCGACCTCCGAAGGAGACTCAGCGAAGCAGAAGAAAACCAGA
The DNA here is from genome assembly GCA_018850815.1 of Asterophora lycoperdoides. Classification (NCBI taxonomy): domain Eukaryota; kingdom Fungi; phylum Basidiomycota; class Agaricomycetes; order Agaricales; family Lyophyllaceae; genus Asterophora; species Asterophora lycoperdoides. Next base: position 61,064 of record JABCKJ010000028.1, read on the forward strand.
GAGTAGCGATCACGTTAGCAGAGGAGGCCACGAGTCGCGTAGTCCGCAAAAAGGAAGATAATTCGCGGCTGAACGACACTGTGAAAAGATATCGACGGACTCTGACGAAGAAGGACGAAGAACTGGAGGCACTAAGGGCCAAACTTAACACCAAAGAAAATGAGGCAAGTAGCACGCTAAATTCATACCTGGTCTGTACTAAGCATGAAGACAGACGCATGCGTTAAAAACGAAGCTCCGAGTCCTCGGAAAACGGGCTCCACCACAACTAACGCAGGATCCCGACGACTCGCTGCAAGTTGAAGTTTGTCAACCCCACTTTCTAATGCCGATTATCATCGATTTCATTGATTTCAATCCTAGGGTACTGGGACGAATAGCCAGCCTCAAAAGAAAAGGCGGAAGAAAACTACAGACGGATGAATATTCAATACTTCAAGTTGAGCGGATATCAACCCCCACATTCACAATTGGCCACAGTTGGCCACCGTCGCTCAAGTCACTCGCAGCTTCATATATCAACTACGCACATCCGCTGCGATACTAACTGAGGCTTCAAGTTTATCAGTGTATTAGTAATGTGCACCAGGAGAAGTAGCGTACCATAAGTAAAATATAGCATTAGAGCAAACCAAACATGGCGAGCACGATCTTTGAGTGCTCGTCTTGTAGTCCCACATCACCAATATAGCCCAAGTATCCCTGATCCACCCGTGTAAGCGCAACAGGGGCCTGAGTGACCTTCTTCCCGGCGGCAGCTTGCTGTGTGGGGAGGTAGACCGCTGTCTCCGGCGTGATTCCGTCGACATGGAGGCCCTTCAGACAGAAGGTTGACGGCAATCCCGGGTTCTTCTTCACAAGCTCATGTGCACCATTGACTGCGATGTCCGCACGCGTGTAAGCCCCACTCTTCCAGGGTACGCCCCAGTTCTGGAAGAACGGTCCCATCTTATCAAATTGCATAAAAGAGCTGAAGGAGCCGCCCATGACGACTTTCCCGCCGGCTTTTGTGAACGCAACGAGTTTGCTTAGCAGGTAGTCGTTAGCCTCGTCCCCAACAGCGGAGTCTGTGACCAAAATTCCAACAAGGTCCGGTGAGCCCAAGAGCTCCAAGACACGTTCGTTGGAGAGGCCATGTAGAACTTCGAGCCTGCTGCGGAGGAGCTCGAGAAGGTCACCTTGAACGCCAGCAAAGAATTCCTCGTTCCCAAAAGAGAGCACCATCATAAATGGTCTCGAGGTTGGCCCAGCGGATAGCCTGTTGATTACGTTCTGCTGTGCCAAAACGGCGTCGGGTTTGGCCTTTATAGGCGCATCCGTCGCAGGTTTCGGTACTGGGGTGGGGTCAGGCTGGGGAGGGGGCTCCAACAATCCGAGCATGGCCATCAAGACAGTTGTGGTGTCCTTCTCAGCATTGACGTCACCGATATATCCAAAGAACCCGTCGCCGATGCGCCTCTGAACGACAGGCGATTCGGAGTGATCGGTGATTTTCACCGGTTGGAAGACCATTGACTGGAGGCGGGCGTCGTCAGCGGGAAGATATACCGCATCACTTTCTGCCAGTCCGCCGAGGTGTAGAGCCTTCATGCTGTACGATAACGCCAGGGAGGGGTTCTTCGCGACGAGCTCATGTGACGCGTTCCGCGAGAAGGTGGTCCGGTGGTATGACCCTCCCTTCCACGGAAGGCCCCATGCATTCTTGAACCACGCGTCCATTTCATTGCCAGAGACAAAAGTGCTGAAGAAGCCGCCGACGACGACTGACCCGCCTGATTTAACGAACTCAACCAGCCTTGCCAAAACCTTGGCATTTTCTGGCCTGACGATGCCAGGATCTGTCACAAAGACACCGACCAGACCAGCTGTATTGAGTATTTTGAGCGCGGAGGCGGTGGTGAGTGCTTGCGTCGTTTCCAACGTGTTACGAAGAGCAGAGATGCAGTGCGCGTGGGTTGTCGCGAAGAAATCCTCGTTCTCCAGGGATAGCAGCATAACAAATCGCTTCGAAGAGGTCGAAGCTGGGGCCGGCTGCTTGGGCTTCGCAACGGCGGGTGGTACCTGGCTCGATTCTTTCGCAGTAGGCGGCGGGGGCTTCGGAGTACTCGTTGACTGTGTAGCCTGTGGTTTCGGTGCAACCTGGGGGTGCAGCAATCGGAGCATCGCAAGTACGAGCTCTAATGATTCTACCTCCCAATTAACGTCTCCGATGTAGTTCAAGTACCCCAGTCCAACGCGCGCCTGAACTGCAGGGGATTCGGCTAGGGAAGGTACCGGTGTCGGAGAAAAAACAGCGCTTTCAACGCGAGACTCTGCAGTGGGCCGATAAACCATGCCCTCAGGGATGATGCTCTTGACATGGAGTGCCTTCATACTGATGGAATCTGGCAGACACGGATTGGCTTTCGCCAAGTCGTGGGTGGGGTTGAGAAAGAGCGTCGTGCGATGATACGATCCAGGCTTCCAGCTAACACCCCATGAGTTCTCGAAAAAAGTGCCCATGTCTTTTGGTTTAACAAAGGTGCTGAACGAGCCTCCGATGAGAACAATACCGCCAGATTTGACATATGCGACGAGCTGCGTGACTACGTCAGAATACTGGCGTTTTGTGATTCCAGCGTCGACGACGAATACACCATCCAGGTCGGAAGAGGCCAGGTGCACCAAGACGTCTTTAGCGGAAGAAGCAGTCTTGACTTGCGACTTTGCTTTGATAGCAGCGATGGTCGGTTGTTTGTAACTTTCTATAACGTCGCCTTCTAGCGCCAAAATCAGAATAAACCGTTGATTCGATGAGCTTGGGGCAGATGCTGCAAATTTTGCCTGTGTTGCAGACACGTAGCTTGGACCTGCCACATTGGTTGCATTGGTTGCGGGACGCGCTGTGTTCGTTCGTTCTTCGACTATCTGCGCAAAGCCGGTATAATGGACCTCTTCATCCGATTCAGATGTGTCGTAGCCGAGGAGGATGCCATCGATCGTGTACTTGTCGAGAATCTGGGGATCTGCCGCAAGCACATCCTTCAGGAGCGTGACCGACGAGGGGCGATTCCACCAGCCAGAAGGTAAGTACTCCCTGTTATGGGAGTAGACGCACTTCGCGCCAAACTTGCAGCGATCGAGAAGGAACGCGATGCAAACATTTTTGCCCCTGAGAAGCCATTGTCAGAAACAGCAACGTAGGGTTTAAGGATAGAGATTGACAGCTTATCTCGTATGCTCTTAGCGTCAGGCGCATGCGAATAGTGACAGCTCTCCTTCCTCGTACAACCTTCATGGTTGTAGAAACGACAAGGGAAACCGTTGCCGAAATGGTGGCAGTCGCTGGAGTCCGATTCAGCTTCAGATTCTGTTACTGGTTCATCATCGCAATGGGGCCAATCGTAGTCGTCCTCGTCGCTATAATAGCCATCCTCTCCATATAGGGTGTAAAGGTCTTGGGTGATTCTCAATTGCTCTCGGGCCTCCGTACGAGTGGGATCCTGCTCAAGCACAGATATGAAGTCTAGGTGAAAGGATGACGGTCAGCACATGCTCGCAACCTTCCTCGCACCGAAGCAAACCTGATATAGCTGCTTTCAGACGTCGCATCTCTTTGCGTGCCATTCCGCGACGATAACGGGCTTTGATCATGCGTGGATCATATGACAGAGCAGTCGTCGCTACCTCCTCTGCTTCCTCGTAACTATTTCAATGTAGTCAGTTTCTTGAAGATTGCAGGCTATTCAGCACTTGCTCTTCAATCTTCAATAAAGCCGCAGCAAGGTTGGACAGTAGAACCGGCTTGTTACCGTACTCGGCAATAGCCTCTTCATATACGTCAACCGCTGCTTCATAGTGTCCGGCTTTGAACAAATCATTGCCCTGAATGAGGTTGATTGAATGAGGTTGACAGTTGGGTCCCGGGGATAGAGGAACGAGACGAACCCTGTTTTTCAAAGCTTCCATATCTATGGATCTTTGAGCAGCGCGACGTTCACGCTTCTCGGCTCTCCTTTGGACTGCCTCTGCCATTGTTTCACGCGTCGACAAGCTGGCTGTAGACGGACCACCATCGCTAGATGCTTGAGCTCCACGAGCGCCCTGTTGGTTTGTTCTGGAGCCCCTTTTTTTGGGACGACTCGGCATTCGCGCAGAAGACGTGACAAACTGAAGAAATGAACAAGACGATGAGCAACAAGAGGTATTGAGACAATGAGAGGGCGTGCGTGAGAATATTCGTTAAACCCTGATGAATCTTTGCATCCACGTGGATTTCACGTGGTTGCACCAATGTGGCGCAGTTCACCGCACAGGGCTTCGGCTCAGGAGCCCATGGCAGCTTTCAAGGTATATATTAACCATGAAGCTTTCGCTATTCTATTTTTCTTTGACTGGAGACCGATCAAGAACAGCCTATCACGTCTTGTATGGTTTGTTGATTCCATGGTATGTAGTACTCCTGAAATTCTGATGAAAATGGGTATGCCGGAGATATCAATAACGATGAACGAGATAATCACAATTAAACACCGTCCCACACCGATGAAGAGAGCTGGCAGTGTGGTGGTGCCTCGAGAGGACTCAGAAATTGATTCTCAATATCGCGTTGTTGGGAGCGTCATAGTGATGCGTTGGATCAAATCCCAATCGTCTGTTGAAAGATGCCGTCGAATCGGTGGGACCTGTCACCTGTGGGGACCACGATTCAGTGAATAAGGTTATTAGAAAGACCAGCGTTCATCAATTGAAGAACGTTCTTTGTCAATGAAAGAGTGTGCGTAGATTAAGTGTCGATGGTATAATGTATTGTGGGTATGCGTGGTTGAAAGCAGCACTGTATATAAAGATATATGAGTAGCAAAGCAATGCGACTAAGGTCCTAGTAGGATATCTGGAACTTCAAGACGATGATTTAAATATATGGTGATTGAAGGGTGCGTTTCAAAGCAAAGGGGGATGGGTGGGATGGGTAAGGAATGTTCGGGGGACGGTGACGGAAGAGATATATGATACAGTGGAATGGCAGAAGAAGAGTTGATGTGCAGGGAATGGAATGTCGAGTTGGACGGTGTGGAATAATTATGCTGGTGATGACAATACGATGGTTCAAATTGGCGCTCTTTATAGTGGTATATGTCGTTGGTCGAGAATATGGATGATGAATGTGGTTTTTTGGAATGCAATGGGTATCGGATTGTTGATGATTTTGTTGCTCAAAAGGCCCCGCGACAGTGAAGAAAAAGGAAATGATGGTCGAGGTCGGTGATGGTCGTAAATGCCACGAATCACCGACACCGGAGGAGCCCTGGTGGCTCAGATAGCCTGGAGGAGAACCATCGGTGGCCAGATGTGACGCTGAAGCGCCTCCGGTTTGTAAGCACGCCGCGGTCCTGCGCACGAACGCTAATCGGCAGGTCCATCGAAAGTGTAAACTCTTCCTCGGAGTATTTCCCGAAGCCGCCGTAGCCAGTGACGTCCAGCTGCCCGATGTTGAGGTTGACATCGACCTCTGTATAGACTGGAGGCTGCGAAAGGTCCGCAACATCTGGATGTGGCCCATTAAGCGGTTGACACAGAAGCGAAGATGGCGTGAGCTGGTGGTGGGGTGGGTGTCCGTTGAGAGGTGGCACATGCAAGCGATGCTTATACATGCTGCTGGTGCGCGCTCGGGGAGGAATTTGCGGTCTCTCGATTTCGAAAGCAACACGCATGCCAGCCCCTCCTTCCTCTACGTCGTCGTCATCATTATCTTCATCCTTGCATCTGACGCCTCCCTCCAGGTCGACTTCAAACCCGTCAAATGGAAGCTGTAAATCCTTGGCATCGAGCGCCTCGTCATCGGCATCGTCGTGATCCTCGACATCCTCCTCGCTGACAGGGAAGAGCCGTGTAGTGACAGTACAGCGCCGCGTGCGCTTCATCCTCAGATCCAACCTGTCCAAGTCGTCGTACTCGGGCCACTCCTGAAGTGCTGGCACTTTGTCAGGTGCAAATTCATAGTCCTCGCTCGTCCATGATCGTCGAGCCAGTGGGGAGCTTCTGAACGGCATGGCCATGCCCATGTCAGTGGTCTGGTTTCGGATGCCCCCAATCAAAGCCTTATTGAGCCATGCCCTCCGACGGCCGCGAATTTCCAACACGTTGAAGTGGTGCTTGAGATCCTCCGCATCCTGTTCTTGACGAGAACTGTCGAGAATTAAAAGTCGACGGAGGCGGCTAGTCAACTGGGCTTGTTGCGTGTACAAATCATGGTTGCTTTCGGAGAGGAAGCGGCGAGGAGATCTGGAAACGTGATTATGTCGCTTGGGAAAGTATCCTGATGTGTGCGGGACATGTCGGATGGACTGGGAATGAGAAGAGGACGGCGTGTGAATCGAGCTCCCATCCGTGTCGGTGTCGAGGGTCTCGCCATCGTCGTCCGAAACGGAGGGCGTCGGTGGGAGGGACTCCGCCGTAATGGAGAAAAAATCAGACTCCTCTGGGTAGTAATGGAAAACGGAATCCGTCTCTATTGGACTGGGTCCGCCAGCCTGCTTGATGAGACGTTCCATGGTGTCCATAGCTTTTCGAAGCATACTCTGAATGATCCACGAATAATAGCCACCCTTAGGAAAGCGTCGAGATAGTTCGGTTATCGCATATCTTCGGAAAGTGTCGACGAGTTCTGAGCGAGCTTGTCTTCGTCGAGCACGAGGGGAGATCGAAGATGACGGCTTCCATCGAGTGATAGGAGTAGGTGGTGGCGAGGGAAGTCGGGAGTGTGACGAAGGAGAGTACAGCGGGATGATAGATCTGTAAAGGACAATATGCAATAGTAAGATAATAGCCCAGAGAAAAGATATTCACAGGGCGGTACGCACGCAACTATGGTCATAAGGAGGGACTTCTGTTTCTTATGCCGAGTGACTTTGGTGGCCGAGGGGGGTGAGATCGCCTCCAAACGCTTCCGCTCCAATTCCCTTTCTTTCTCCCTCACCATTTCCCGTTCCCGTTCAATGTCCAGCGACGACTCGTTGACGTCCAACACTATCCTTTCCAGAGCCTTGACGCACTGCGTACCCGCGAACGACCATTGTTCTATCGAACCATCCACAAATTGACAGGAGATGACTTGAGTCGAAAGGTCGAAAGTAACCTCTTGCAGAAGACAAATAATTCCTGCCGCTCTATCGAAAGCATGCATCGACTCGGGGATCTCGAGGTCATCACGCCGCAGACTTTGCAGAAGGCCTGTCCATACTGGAGGGTTCGGGAGTTCAGGCGCCAAGTCCTCGAAAATCACCGAAAAAACCACAGCAGACAGATGTGCATCCGCAGTTGGAGGGACAATGTTTACAAGCATGTGGTCCTTCAATTGTGGAAAGTTCGGAAGTACGTCGAGAAATTTGAACCACTGTCACCAGGAATAGAAGACGCGAAGTTGTGTCAAGGCCTTTCCGCTCGACCAAGAGCACGAATAATAGTGTCGACTGAAGGATATGGCCACCACGACCTGTCGAAATAGGACGCGGGGTGAGAAGGGGGTAGAAAGAGAAGAGAAAAGAGGGAAATGTGAGCCAGGGAGCCTAGGGGCACCCACAGACGACAAGCGATATTGCCGAAATTTGTTCGTCAGATCGTTCGTCATTCGGAGCTAGCCAAACTAGGCTACAGTATCTTCCTGGTCCGTGTCACCTCAACACCCAGAGCAGTTTTCCTCCTTGCAAAGATGGCTGGACTGAAGAGAACTCTTTCAACGGGTACGACACGACTTTCGGCGCATGCGAGCCCGTACAATGCGGGGGTCACTTTATTCGAATCTGACACGCCTGCATCACCAAGACGCTCGAAACGTATCAAACAAGAGCCAAAAGTCGAGGAAGTTCTCGAGAACGTCGTTGAAACGAAAGGGAGGGCCACTAAAGTCGAATCTACAGCGTCCGGTTCATCGAAAAAGACCCTCGTCGCGTCCAAGGCACCGCGAAAGCCTAAAGCAATCCCACAGGCACTTGCAGTGCCACACCCCGCACCTCCAAGATGGCAGGAAACGTACACCACAATCAAGCAGATGCGTGGGCGGATACTTGCTCCTGTCGACACCATGGGTTGTGACCAGGCACAGCACAAGGAGACCGACCCCAAGGTGCGTGGCGGCCATCAATCTCAGGAGTCAGCGTTATACTTAATTGAAACATGAATGTACAGAATCGCAGGTTCGCGACTTTGATATCGCTGATGCTATCATCGCAAACGAAAGATGAAGTTACCGACGCGGCCGTGTTGAAACTGCGGGTTGCCTTAGGCGGTAGCCTGACTGTGGACGCCTTGATTGCGGCAGACGACGCGACCATCTCGGAGGCCATTAGCAAAGTTGGCTTTTGGCGCCGGAAGACGGAGTGAGCAGCTGCGTATGAAAGGGCGGAATTGCGGCTAATTTCAGGCAGGTACATCAAGAAGGCTGCACAGCGACTTCGTGACGACTTTGACTCTGATGTGCCCAAGACCGTGGACGAGTTGTGTTCACTTCCAGGTGTAGGGCCGAAGATGGCGTTCCTTACGCTCCAGGTTGCATGGGATCTGTACATGCCTTGCCTTTCTCTCGCAATGACACACGCTCAATCATCTACAGGAACGTGGGTATCGGTGTCGATGTCCATGTGCACAGGATAACAAACCGGCTTGGGTGGCACAAGCGGCCCACGAAGAACCCAGAGGAAACGAGGTGCGTTGTAGAATTCGTCGTACAATTCGCATTTCAACTCGACCCAGGTTAAATCTTCAGTCGTGGCTCCCAACAGAGCTTCACCGAGACATCAACCATATGCTAGTCGGGTTTGGCCAGATGGTGTGTCTGCCGGTTGGCCCGCGATGCGACCTCTGCGATCTGAGTACAACTGGCCTCTGCCCGAGCGTTCAAAAAGTCTCTAAACCCAAATCTCGCAAAGTCGTCGCTCTCGCCCCCGAAGCATCCACCTCCGATGCTCTTCCAAAGCTCGAAATTGCACTCGAAGGCGACGCCACCAAAGAGGAGCCCTTATTGTATGCTTTGCCGCCTGAGGTGAAGACCGAAGAGACTTGGTGACATGTACTCGACATTCGGGAATATGTTTCAAGCAGCAGCCATTGCCGCGTCCCAGAATCCTCTCTCCAACCTCGTACACCGCTCCCACACGTTCCTCCACTCCGCCAGGCGTGCCAGCGATGGCGGGTCCGCAGCCGCGCGAGCCTCGATCAGTTCTATACGCACACATATGCAGCATGGCTCGAAACCGACCAGCGTGAAACCCACCTAGTCCGATCTTCACTGCGCCCTGGTACCCCTCTCCTGCGTAGTCGTCCATCCACTGCTTGTATGGGTTTTTTTCGACAATGACCCAGCTATTCGGGAGCGCCGCCTCCTTCTTGAGCCACATGCCTACTTCACCGTACCCGAGAAGACACGCCAGGAGCGCCATCAGGAGCTTTGTGGTGTCACCTGTATATCCCCTTGATATATTCCTTCAGTTGCTAGCTCAAGTGCCGCACCTTGCAGCCCGATGTCGATGAGGTAGGCCCCGTACGCGCTCGTGGCGGCCTCCTCGGGTGTGTTCTCCAGCACCTCGGGTGTGATTCCGAAGGACGCGCAGAAGGCTTTGTGTGTGTGGATTTCGCTAATCACGTTGAGAATGGTCTGTGTAGCGCTTCCTATCGCATCGAAAGTAGTCGACTTTGCCCCCAGTAGTCTGTGTCACCAGCCGATTTAGTTCAGCCGGGTACGACGGGCATGTACTAGTAACTCACGCGTAAGCCCGTGCGTAGTACTTGAGATAATGGTAATCCTGTCTGATGCGGTCGTTGTGTCGTCAGTCAACAGGATTGGCGAAGCCGGGATGTGTTCTTGGTCTGACATGATGAAGTAGGTGAATGCACTACGCGAGAGCGTTCCGCGGCCGAGGAGCTTGACAAAGTCGTGCTCAACATATTGCTTCCACTCTGATGCATTGCCTTGAATGAGCATCCGTGTGAAAGGGTGGCGATTAGTCGATGTGGCCCTGCAGGTGGACAATGAGGAGCTCGAAGGCGGCGCAATGCAAGGAGCGCACATACCGCGGAATAAGCCGTGGGGCCATCGCATGGAAGTGGTTCAAAGGACCGTGGCCATTCCCAATCGACTCTGCGGTTTGGATTCCGAGGTGGATGTACGCGACAGAATCTTTGATGGCTGCTTTCACTGCAATTGTAAATTGAATTTGTTGTAGTGGTAGTAGTAATTGGGCAGAAGAACAATGAAGTCCGACGCACAGTCACTCCCATGGGCCAGCTGGCTTGCGATTGTGGCGCTTAGAGTACAGCCCGTCCCATGTGTATTCTTCGATTCTATGTGGGGACAAATAAAGAGCGTCACGTCAGTGCTCCCAGCCTCGCTCAGGACATCCACTACAACCCGTGTGGCGGAATGCTCAAACTCTCCGACCTGCAGAATCTCCATATTCTCGGAAAGACAGCCGTATGGAATTACATCGATGCCCGTTCCATTGAGTGAAATCTTATTCACTTCATCCATGGTCGTTGCAATATGCCCGCCTTTGACGAGAACCCCTTGCGAGCCATACCTCAGCAGGTTCTTCGCACCGACGATCATATCTTCAAGGCTCGAGATCTGCGAAGGCATACCGCGGTGTGATAGCAAGAGCTCGGCTTCCGGCTTGTTTGGAGTGATTAGTTTGGCGAGGGGAAATAGTTCGTCGACTAGGACTTGGATCGCCTCCGGCTTGAGTAGATTGTGGCCCGAGGTTGACACGCATACGGGGTCGCAGACTAGCGGTGGAATAGATGCACCGGCATAATGCGTCGCGAGCGCCTTAACTACAGCACGCACGTTCTCTGCATCGTATAGCATACCCGTCTTTATCGCGTGCGTCTTGATGTCATCGAGGACGGAATACATCTGTTCCAAGACTTCCAGTGAAAAACGCGTCGAATATAGAAAAAAGAATTTTACTCGCCTGCTTCTCCACAAAATGCGGGGGTATTGGATGGACGGCCTGGACACCAGTAGTATTTTGGGCTGTCAGCGCGGTCATCGCGCTGGTACCATAGCAGCCATGCGCAGCAATCGCTTTCAAGTCAGCCTGGTATTGAGGTCAGGGTAGGATGTCGAGGAGTATGGTATGTATTGCTTGCTTGGATGCCAGCTCCGCCAGAGGAGTCTGAACCAGCGATAGTGAGGACGGATCGTACGGTCGACATGGTGGACAAGTCGAGTCAGATGATGCACGGATGTTTGTATGTACATTTGGTTGATGTCAATGATGAGATGTCTGATCCCGCCGCCACCAGCCACCAGGCTAGTATTCTGCGGTTCACTACCACAATACGCGAAACGATCTGTTTGCAGGAGGTATGCCAGGTCAAACAGCACCTCAAGTATGTAGAATCTGGACCCAGAACTAAGTACCGCAGATGTGCTAAATCTGAACAGTCGGACAAATCGAAAAGTTCGCCTTGACAATGAAATACCGTTATTTATGCCAATTTTGCAGACAGTCAACGCGTCACGGCCCGATACACCCGTCATTTTGTGGCGGTGCTGCCCCCAAGATTGACATAGTTACTGCCATTCGTATCTCCCAGGTCACCACGACCATAAGGATTCATGGGAGCTGTCTGTTGTAGGCCAACGGTATGCTTGTAGAGCTTTCTGTCTTTCTTACTTTCTTCCTAACTCTACCAGCCTATCGACTTTGATGACGATGTGAATCTCTTTCATTTCGTGCTGCTCCGGTCCGTCGGGAGGGGAGCGTTTGGGAAGGTGCGCACCATTTGCACTGCTCAGAATTTTCAAGACCCATCTACTGATCCATTGCGCAGGTCAGGATGGTCCAACACAAACAGACACGCGACCTCTACGCCCTCAAGTACATCAACAAATCCAAGTGCGTAAAAATGAAGGCGGTTCCGAACATCATCCGGGAGCGGCAATTACTGGAAGAGGTAAGTAGGATCGTTTGAAATGTGCATAGCAAAGTTCTGCCTCATGTACCCTTCGGCACAGATTGTCCATCCATTCATTGTCAATTTGCACTACGCCTTTCAAGACGATGAACACTGTTTTTTTCGTGCTTGACCTCATGCTCGGTGGAGATCTTCGTTGTACGCTATTTCTCTTGGAATCCCTTTACGGCGCCTCACTCATCGCTTTCTCGTGCAGTCCATCTCGACCGATCAGGGCCGCTACAAGAAGAGATTGTCCGTTTTTACGTGGCTCAGTTGTCATCGGGCCTCGCCTTCCTCCATGATAACAAAATTATGCACCGGTCAGTACAAGTCAGTACCCCATGCCTCACTTTTCCTAAATCATGCATTTGTCTTTTTACCTCTTGTGCTAACTATGTATTTCCTGACCACATCCAGGGACCTAAAACCGGACAACATATTGCTTGACGAGAAGGGTAATGCGCATTTGACGGATTTCAATATCGCGGTACACTTTGGCGAGCGCCGCCTGACAGGCGTCGCGGGTTCGATGGCATACATGGCTCCTGAGTATGTCGATCTTGTCACGCTTTCCACCCCAGCCTGACCGCGCCGTCAGGATTCTGGCGAAGAGTGGATACACATACTATGTCGACTGGTGGTCCCTCGGAGTCTGCGCATATGAGCTGATCTTCGGCCGTCGTCCCTTCCGAGGCCGGACAAATGACGAGCTGGCTTACAGCATTTTGAAAGACTCCCTCAAGTGGCCTGAAGGCGCAGATAAGAAATGCAGTCGGATGGGCATGGAAGTGCTCAAGGGGGTACCTCGTTTTGTCTCCTTTCATCTGATCTGCCACTGACTCTTAGTATAGCTACTGGAGCACGACACTGCTAGGCGGTTAGGCTGCAGGCCAAACGGCGAAGGATACCAAGAATTGCGAAGACACTCCTGGTTCAAACCTATTGACTGGGATACACTAGAGTCCAAGAAGCAAACCTCTCCTTTCATACCCGACGTACGTCCTTCCAAATCCTCGCCGCCCGTTCCGATGTTGACCAGGGTTTGCACGTCTCCCAGGCCAATAAGACCAACTTTGACGCGTCTATCGAACTGGAAGAACTGCTTTTGGAGGATAATCCGCTGAAAGCAAGGGCTAGGAAAATGAATCAGGACAATCTTAGTGCTGAGATGAAACAAATGGAGGATCAGTGCGTACATCTCTTTACTGCCCCGATCCATTGAACCTTGGTTAAATTCAATTCAGATTCACGACGTACGATTTTACGAAGATGCAACGACGCACGGAAAGCACGCATTACCAGCACACAGTATCCAGCGCGACCGGCACTTCGTCAGGGATGGCCTCGGCCCGCCCCACGACGCCTTCAGACGGGCTGGTCGTTGACATCGGCGTGTCTATCGCCGGTCATTCGATTGACGCACGCGACTCGACTGATGTTTATCGTGGGGAGAAAATCACCTCAAAAAAGGATTACTCATAGCCCCACCACCATTTCATCCGCCCAAGTCCGTAACAGTGGCTGGATCTACCCTGGCATCCATCGGCATGATATCACACATCTCCCATTGGGGGCCCCTTCTAGTTTGGTGCCTTTCCTCTCCCGCCTCCACTTCCACTCTCTCCATGCTTTCGCTTTCACTTTCGGCGAATCTGCATCCCTAGCCTCCAATTCATTATAACTCCCGTCATATACGCACTAATTTATTGCCCCCCCCCTATATTTTACCCATCATTTTTTTCTGGTCCTGCCTTTGCTTTAATATCTTGTGTCGGTTGCAATGCGTCTCTATCAATGTGTCTCACCCTATATATACATTCTACTTTCTAAACCTTGTCTAAACCCCCTACAGCGGAAAGTGATAGATCCACCGACTACGACACTTCGCTACATTCTACGTTACTGTACTTACATGGTATGGCTACGCCATCGCTCTTGGCTCCACGTAAGTAGCTGCCAGGGATTGCCAACTGATCGTCGTATCACTTAATCTGTAGGAATACCCCATCATATACCCATGTTGAATTCCTGCGGTGGCTGGCGATAGTTCGTTTCGATTTGGACGTAAAACCGTCGCTCACCTTGAAGTTCAGGATAAATGTCGGGGAGAGCTTCGACGGTTAATTAATGTGGCGACTTCGTGGCGCAGCAAAGTCTCATTAATCACTGCCAAGACTTGATGGCTACTGAAGATGCATAAGTACGAGCGGGGTATATCACGCCTGATGAATATTTGTCTCTTTCTTTGAATTGGCAGTTCCGACTTCAAGATGGAGGAGGAGGATATATCATAATGGTGAGGTCGCCAATTGGAACCACCAGTAATCGGACTGATTGGGCCTAGTACTAGTCTAAGATCCCAAGGGTTAGAAAGGGAAGCAAACTTCAGAGCAACCCTGGATAAGTTTTTTATTTTTATTTTTTTTCAAAAAGCGAATACCGACAATAATCGCAACTCCGACCTGCCTGGCTCGAACAGGCGACATCAAGATGCCATCGAATTTATCCATTACAGTCTTGCGCTCTTCCAACTGAGCTAAGGTCGGATGATGGATATGGAGTATCTCAATTGACAAAAGATGTTCCAAGAATATTTGCGGAAAGCTGGAATTGCTTTCTATTAGTAAACTGAAAGTATTCTTGCCGTGCACCACGGCAAGCCGCGTTGGCGTAGTGGTAGCGCGTCTCACTTGTATTACTCAATGCAATGAGAAGGTCATTCGTTCAATCCGGGTACGTGGCATCGTCAGCACGGCGAAAATTTTTAACCAATTGTGATGGCAAAGTCGTTTCTTATTACCGTTTGTGGAAGAAGTTTGCGGGGAATCGGATATTTCGGCCTTGTCCTGCTCCGTCATAGATTTTGTCGCCCCACCCTGACTCATGTTACATTGCTTTCTCTAAAGCCAAGGCTGCCAATTACACGCGGATTTTCATTGAAGAATCTAGATACGAATATAGGGCTCAGTCTGGGCACATCATCAATTGCGATCATTGAAGGATGGCCTCCCGGACGCGTCATTGTCCCCCATGTACAATTGTAATCAAACTCGGTATGCGGACATTAGCATCGCAGAACAGAGTCATCTGAAACCGTGGCATATCAGGAACCTCTTCTATCGTCCATGAGACTACACATCAACCTCTTCTATCGACGCTCTCCTCCGTTGTCGAAACCGTGGTACATCTCCGATCGCAGGGCCACAAGGTCGTCCTGGTGAGTTCTGGTGCCATTGGCGTCGGGCTCAAGCGCATGGATATTGCGAATCGGCCAAAGAGTTTATCTGGGAAGCAGGTGCGTCACTTTCACATTACCCAATCCAAGCGCGGGTCATTGACCAGGTCAATTCACGTAGGCGTTGGCTGCGATCGGACAGGGGAGGCTTATTGCGCTGTGGGACAATCTATTCGGGCAGCTGGGCCAGCCGATAGCGCAAGTGCTGCTGACGCGAGGTGACATATCGGATGTGTGTCGAAGGCGTTCAATGGTGATTTTATAAAAGTCGCTGACATTTCGCGATGGCAGCGTACGCGATACCTGAACGCTGTCAACACGTTCAAGGAACTCCTCTCGATGGGCGTGGTGCCCATAGTGAACGAGAACGACACGGTGTCAGTTAGCGTGTGTTGATTTTGCGTTTCTTTTTGGCTGTCCCCACTGGTATCTCATATGCACCCGTAGGAAATCAAATTTGGTGATAACGACACGTTGTCTGCGATTACTTCGTCGATGATCCATGCGGATTATCTTTTCCTCATGACGGATGTCGATGGCCTCTATACCTCCAATCCACGAAAAGACCCCTCCGCGAAACAAATAGAGGTTGTGGATTCGATATCTGCCATCCGCGCCGAAGGTAGTATTCCCAAAAAACCTTTCGCCGCCGGAATTCTGACTCGCTTGTACAGTTAGCACAACAACGCTGGGATCGAGCCTCGGCACGGGTGGGATGGAAACGAAGATCATCGCAGCTGAAATCGCCACAGCAGCCGGGGTCACCACAGTCATCCTGTCTAGCAAAAAGCCCGAAAACATCTTTGGGATCATCCAATACCACAACCGCACCTTACCAAAGCCTCCATCGGAGAGCTCCGGCCACGCCGATTCACGACCGGAAAGCGTGAACCCTAGTC
This sequence comes from Asterophora lycoperdoides, assembly GCA_018850815.1. Lineage (NCBI taxonomy): Eukaryota > Fungi > Basidiomycota > Agaricomycetes > Agaricales > Lyophyllaceae > Asterophora > Asterophora lycoperdoides. The sequence goes on from JABCKJ010000028.1 coordinate 77,135, forward strand.
GAAGCACATCCCCCACTCCACTGGTGCGGCCGCCACATACGGTTTTCACCGCCTCTTCCACGCCGATGCGCGATCTAAAGTCATGGACCACGCACACGTTGTTCCCGTCAGGCAGTGTCATCATCGACTCCGGTGCACACCATGTCCTTTCGCGCCGCGAATCCGGGGGGCGCCTCCTCGCAGCCGGCGTGGTCGGCGTAATCGGTGCATTCGCCTCAGGCCAGGCAGTTCGGATAGTGATCCGACGCCAACCCGACGGAACAACCTCGTCTGGAGAGGCCGAGACAGATGCCAGTGTCAAGGCCTATGCGAGCGGTCTGGGGATCACACGCCCAACGACGCCTACCCTGCACACAGCGTCGTCGCTCTCCTCGTCCGTAACTTCGCTCGAGCCGCTGACGAGGACGTCCTCGTCAAGTGCACTCGCTGAGAGCACGTCGAAGCCGGCCACGCTGTCTGAGGATGATGTTGTGCTGGTGGATCGGGACGCTGATGCTGATGTGGTGGAGGTTGGACGGGGGCTTGCGAACTACAATTCTGCGCAAATACTCCGCGTCAAAGGTCTCAACAGGTAAGCACCTGGTGCACCGTATCTTTGATGTTGGTCGTATGATACTGAAGTCTCCGTTTGTAGTTCGTACCTGCCACAAATTCTGGGTTACGCTGACTCCGAGTATGTGGTGGAGAACATCTCAGTTAGGGTACCTCCGTCCTGAACTCGCTTCGTATAAATGTACGTAACCTGTGAGGGCATTGAGCCACGTTGCCCTTGAACGTTCGTCTGGCAAGCCAATGGACCCAGGCCTTCAGAGCGCCGCTCTGAGCGCGAACCTGATCGAGTGGTGGCTGTGTAAATATATATTTCGACCAAACAATCAAGATTTTCGAGTGATAATTTTTCTTCACAACCTTCTTCATACCTTCACACTTGTGCTCAACTCTTTCCCTACTTCATGCAATAATTTACAGGCTTTTCCCTATTCTATCTGAACAATGTACCACAACAACTCCATCCGGATCTTGGCTGGTAGGCTTGATTTAACACCGGTGAACCCTTCTCTAACATATCATGTTCTGCAGGGAATAGTCACCCCGAGCTCGCCCAAGCCGTGGCCGAGCGGTGAGCTGCCTCTCCATGAGTTGCAGCTAAAAGACAGTCCACGGACAAGTGATCTGTTCGCATATTAGGCTCAACGTGCCCCTCGTCCCCGTCACGGTCAAGAAATTCTCCAACGGCGAGATCAACGTCAAAATTTCAGAATCCGTGCGCGACGAAGACGTGTTTATCATCCAGAGCGGGTGCAGCGACGTCAACGACAACTTCATGGAGCTCCTCATCCTCATCTCCGCGTGCAAGACTGCGTCCGCCCGCAGGATTACTGCCGTCATCCCGTCCTTTCCCTACGCACGCATGGACAAGAAGGACAAGTCACGCGCACCGATAACTGCAAAGCTCGTCGCGAACATGCTCACCGTGGCCGGCTGCGACCACGTCATCACCATGGACCTCCATGCATCCCAGATCCAGGGCTTCTTCGACATTCCGGTGGACAACCTATTTTCAGAGCCGCTAATGATCTCTTATATCAAGCGGTCCATTCCTAACTGGCGGGAGTCCATTATCGTCAGTCCCGACGCGGGCGGTGCCAAGCGGTGAGCTCCTTTGTGACTGCGCGTCGTGTGTTGCGCGGTCTTACGTTTGGTGTAGGGTGACGGCCATTGCCGACAAACTTGGAGTCGAGTTCGCGCTCATTCACCGAGGACGGGACGGCAAGTCAGAGTCAGCGCCTGAACGGATGGATATCCTAGTCGGAGATGTCAAAGACAAGGCACTTCACCTCGTGGTCATTCTCCTTCCATGATCAAGCTGACCTCTCCTATTCAGATTGCGATCCTTGTCGACGACATGATCGACACTGGCAAAACCCTCACGCTCGCAGCTAAAACGCTGAACGAAAAGGGAGCAAAGTCCGTCCATGCGCTGATCTCTCATGGTGCGCGAGACTACCCTCATGTTAGATCAAGCCTCATCATTTTCCTTCGGCTTCTTTCTCCAGGTCTTCTATCCGAGACGAACATGTCGCTGATCCAACAACTACCGATAGAACAGCTTGTGGTGCGTCCAAGCAGTTCCCATCATTTGGCTATAGAACCATACTGACGCCATTGGCGCCTGATTGCCAGGTCACCAACACCATCCCCCAATCACAGCACGCTAGCGGTTGCAAAAAGCTGGTCACCATTGACATCAGCCCCACCATCGCTGAGAGCGTGCGGAGGACGCACAACGGCGAGTCTATCAGCTTGCTGTTCGGGGAGTGGGCAGAGACCGGCAACGTCGCTGTCCTCTAGTCTTGTCGCCGGCCTAATGTCACTATCAGCACTGGTATCATTTCTTTTCTTCCGCTGTATTTGTACTATCCTTATGCATATCTCTGGGCATCTCATTCAAACGAACATAATGTGGTACGTAGACAATTAGACGACATCGAATAGCCAATAGCCACAACTATGAAAAGATTGTGTACATTATATGGATCTCTGCCATATGGAGGGGGCAGTGAGCTTCCATTTGCACCTGGCTTGACGGTTGGAAATTAATTATACTTTAAGCTTAAAGTAGATGCGGGAAAAAAATACCCCACAGGCGGGGACTCCAGTCCGACCTGCCTGGCTCGAACAGGCGACATCAAGATGTTCTTTCAAATTATCCATTACAGTCTTGCGCTCTTCCAACTGAGCTAAGGTCGGATAACAGCTCGTGGGCAAGAAGACAACTCATCCAGGTCTGCCCAATAAATCTAAAACTCTGAAAAAACAGACTTCTACCCAGAAGATTCCTGGAATTTCCGACCTGCCTGGCTCGAACAGGCGACATCAAGATGAAGCGGCTACCCATTACAGTCTTGCGCTCTTCCAACTGAGCTAAGGTCGGTTACCTACACACTGAGCGGTGGGGCATGTGTGGACGAACTGTTGAGGACCCATGTGGATAACTGACAGCAATCAGAATGAAAATGATTTCGCGTTCATTCTCCACACGAGCCATCGCTAAAGAGAACTTAGAAGCAGGCAAAAGCGAAAGCGCACGAAACCCATCCAGCGTTTGGCTTAAACGACATCAAGATGCTTTAGAAAGTTACAGTCTTGCGCTCCAACCAATTCAAGATCGTTGTCCAAGAGCACGCGTCCCACAACCGCCATGATCCATCATGCATCACCATCATACGAAGATCGCGCAGTGATATACATAGAAGATGCTTCAGATTTCCGTAAGCTGAAGTACCACGGCAAGGAATATACTCAATATACATTCGGACAAGACGAGGGTCGAATCATAGTCAAGCGTCGCTCACTTCTCGGGGAGGCGCTCTCGCAGCCTCCTTCTCGCCCTGGAGTATTTTCTCGACAGACGCGCCGAGCCTGCGACGCTCCTCGAGCGTGAACGTCGGAGCCTGGGACGAGTATCCTAACTCTACCGTGATTATATGTGCATTAACTTGACGTCGAGGATAGCAAAAAGGAAAGGCTTACTGAGCCTGGGATACTGGAGGGGAATGTCCTCGACCCGGAGAGGAAGGGTTGAGAGGTCGAGCGGGAAGGAAGGGCCGATCCATGCGTTGCGGATGGCGTGGTCACTGTCAGAGTGCAGAGCTCAGTATGCTTTGAGCTCGTGTCGAATGGAACTTATATTACGAACTCTCTCTGGAAAAACATAGCCGGCGTAAGGCACGATCATAGGGCGCCGATGTGCTTCATAATACTCACCTCATCCCTGGTCAGAGGGTGCACCAATATGCTGAGATGGGTTCAAACAATATTTATTCGAGGTCGTCGTAGTACTGAAAGAACACTCACCTCAGTTCCCCGCGATTTATGCACAGATACGAGAAAACCGATGCGAAGGTCTCGCTGGGCACCCAGATCTCGTACGAGCCTTGAACCCAAGCAGTCAGACCGGGGTTTCTGTGTATGAAACGGGGAAGCACGGACCTACGGGGTGCGGGCCGACAGGGTCTGTGTTAACGCGGAAGAGAGGTACGGCGACGAACGCGCCATCGCGGCGTAATCGCAGGACGGCGTCGCGCAGTTCGAGTGCAGCGTGCTGAGAGGCGGCGTTGCTCTGGTTGAAGTAGATATCTGGGAAGCGTATCATTAGGTTACCAGTGAGACATTTGATAGTTAGTAGACATACGGAAGTGCCACTCCCTTTTAGATTCCAGATTCCAGCAGAGCATTTAGCACCAGCGGGGAGGATAAGGAGCGGCACGTACTTGATTTCTTCCTTGAGGACGGCCTCGAGATCTGTTGGTGGCATGGTAAGACGAAGCGTATCACTGTACGTGGTAGTTCAAGTTCAAAAGACGCAGTGATCCGGGAATAGCGCCCATGTGCCATAGCTTTTGTCTAGCAAAGTATCAAGCTGTGATAACGACATCTATTCTTTGCGACCTTGCAACGACCTGTGAGTTTCTGAAGTGAGTGCACTCATCCATCGTGGGTGGTAGGCCTAGGGTCATGCCAATATGTGAGTTTGGACTCTGGATAGTGGATATTATTTAAATTATGAAGCTGGTATGAAGCTGGAACGTGCACGTGCCGTCTTCGGGTTCCAACGGCCATCTATTATCTAATCTGATCAACTATCATCAGAGTTTAGGTCTGTTTGGACACTCGTCTGAGGCTCCGCTTGACTCACGGCGACCGTTTCTCCTACGTTTCTCCATCGAACTTGTCTCCAGCAGCGGTATTCCCTTCAATTGAATGTCTGTCACTTCCAGTCATACGCTACTATCAAGGTAAAATAAATTTCCAAAAGTCGATGATTCTCTCTGTCGTGGTAGGTCCACTTATCCGCTCACAGCCCGGATGACGATTGTGTCGACTTGCCTGCTATCCCGTTCGACATACTGGAAAGGGTCGTGGCCGATTCAATTGGTATACATCTGAACGATTGGCTCTCAAATACAGTAACGTCGAGATATAAAACACCCGGCCCAGCGCTCTTTTTGTCCTTCTGGAATCCCATCGCGGACCTTATGGTCCTATCACTAGATTTCCAGGCAATTGTTATCCGTTTGGTGTGTCTTGCGTTTGGAATACGCCCTTTGGAGTCAGCAGGGTTCGTTATCCCTTGAATCTTCGAGGGGTTCGTTCAATCTGACCTATATTTCTAGTGTCACTCACCCAGTCTATGGCAAGTTGCGATCTCTATTCCACTTCACTCGAGCCATTCAAAACGGAGCATTTATGGTCCCACCGCCCATGCTGGACTCGCCGCTTATGAAAGCATGCTGTCGCTTCGTTATCGCCCTGAAGCAGATTCACAGCGTGATAAAAGGATATACCGTTGGATTCCAACAAGATTATACTCAAGGACGACGTGGGGGCTACTGTACTGATGACATGCCTGCGCTATTGGCGGAGTATTTGCACTTAGATGGCAAGTCGGGGCAAGGAAGGTAGGTGTGAGTAGTGCTAGGAGCAAGGCCCGTATTTCCCCTTTTTTGGCTTCCCTTTCGTCTATATGTCGTGCTTGAATTCAATGAGTCTGAAAGTCAAATATGTATCTCATCATGAGTTTGAGGAAATTGGAGGTCGGACTTGGTCGTGGGCGAGCAGGCCGGTGTACCAACCTTGACTCCGACCAACATGCCACCTCGGCCACTACGAGTTGCCTTTATTCATCCAGACCTAGGAATTGGTGCCTAGCCCAACATTCTCTCAGCTTCGTTATGCTCAAGGATAGCATTGCCTACTAGGTGGCGCGGAGCGTCTGGTTGTTGACGCAGCCCTCGGCCTTCAAGCGCGTGGCCATTCGGTCGATATCTACACATCCCACCACAATCCCAACCACTGCTTTGAGGAAACGAAAGATGGTGTGTAACTTGCTTTCGTAGATTCCTCCTCGTCGAGGTACTGACTTGTACCGACAGGAAGTCTCCGAGTACACCACGTCGCTCCACCCTTTCCCCGTTCATTCAAGGGCAAATTCCACATTTTTTTCGCGCACGTACGGCAGCTGCACCTGACTGCGCACCTCTTACGACCCTCCGCACCAGAATACGATGTCTATTTCGTCGACCAGCTTTCTACATGCATACCTTTCCTCCGGGCTTTTGGCAACACGCGTGTGGTATTCTACTGCCATTTCCCTGACAAGCTGTTGGCGAACGGGGCGTTTGTAGAGGGCGCGGACGCAGTGAAAAGGCGGAAAACGAGCTTGCTGAAACAAATATATCGATATCCGATGGATTGGCTCGAGGAGACGACGACGCGTACGTGCAGATGTCTCGCGACTACTGACACGCCTGTTCACGATTCCAACAGGACAGGCGGACGTTATTCTTGCAAATTCAAAATTCACCGCACGCATTACCAAAACCTATTTGAAGTCCATCAAGCAGACGCTGCACGTTGTATACCCTGGAATCAATATCGAGGCATACGAGTCAACTGTGGGCGCGAGCGACGTTGACAATGTTGCGGTCACGTCGTGAGTTCTTCGATGTGTCTTATTTCCGTGTCTGACGCGTTGACGCAGCTCCAACCCCACGCTGATCTCGCTCAACCGTTTTGAGCAAAAGAAGAATGTGGCCCTTGCGATACGAGCTTATGCAGCCCTCAAACGCAGGCTAACATCTTCAAAGCTCCGACTTGTCCTCGCAGGAGGCTATGATCCACGTCTCCAGGACAACATGCTCACCCTGTACTCCCTAATCGACCTTGCTAAATCCTTCTCACTCACCTACAACGTCATCACCCCCTCCACGAAATCCCCCGTGAAGATACCGCCTCTCAACATGACCACGACCAACCCTGACGTCCTCTTCCTTCTCAACTTCACCACCTCCCAGCGCACTGCCCTCCTCTCCAGCCCCTCCACCCTCGCCCTGCTGTACACGCCCGCAAACGAACACTTTGGGATCGGGCCAGTCGAGGCCATGGTGTGCGGCGTGCCAGTGCTCGCATGCGATAGCGGCGGACCGACGGAGAGCATCCTCGACGGCCCTCCGGAAGACCGCACGGGGTGGCTCCGGACGCCCGACGCGGAGGTGTGGGCTGAAGCGCTGCATGAAATCGTGTCTCTTGGCGATGCAGAGCGCCGTGCCCTGTCGGAGAGGGCGAGGGCGCGTGCACGTGCGCTGTTTGGCATGGATGCGATGGCGAGGGGGATTGAGGACGCGCTGGTGCAGGCCGTGGGAATGGGCGACACTTCGCGTTTTGCCCTGAACGCGTGGCTGATGTTCTTCGGATTTTTGGTCGCGTATTTCGTTGGGCCGTTCGTTCTGCCGTCCTCAGCTGCGTAGTGCGACTGTCCTTAAAGTATGTCACTAATCATTGTATGTATATTATTTATCCTGGGACATGACGCATCTTGAGAATGGAATACAATCAACCGTCAAACCGCATTACGATCCATCCAGAGCTCTGCTCAGTCCAGCAAGAAGTGAAAGCAAATCCAAAGAAGGATCAACGACCATCAGGTATGATATATTTTCAAACATAGAAATGACCACGGACGTCTGGGATCAATGAGTTCCACATAAGCTGAAAACAGAGAGAGCCGAGCACTGAGCACGAACCGATTTCTCACTCAGCGAAGACCACAGAGTGTCACACTGACCTGCTCTGCGTCGACCGTCGTCCTCCCAATATCAACAGCCCGAGGGCCAACCAGCGCCTCCAATGCTTCCAACGCCACATTAAACCCAGGCTTCGCGCTGTCTATGGCGAGCACATTGATGCTCCTCTTAGCCCCCGAAGTGACGTTGGTGTAGGTTAACTGATAGCAAGTGCCGCAGTTGGGTGAGTTCCAGCCTGCGATGGTCTCAGCACCGCCGATGAATGGGAATCTCGGGAGAGAGCCGAGGGTGGTGAAGCCCCTAGTTATGAGGCCGTAGGAGCCGTCGGAGCAGGCGATGGTATCCAGAGAACGGTTTGCATTGTCGTAGCCTCCATCGTATGATATAGAGGCTATGGCACTATTAGCAGGAGAGATCAACAGGGAGAGTATGAAGGAAACCGCAGTGGTGAGCTGCATGATTTAGCGTTCCAAAGGATTGGTTTCGAGCAAGTTGGGGATGGAAAGACACCAGCACAGTTTCTTATACTAATCCCCCTAACATCTGCAGCGGAAGTGTCCGCATCTAGTTTGGAGCAAGACAGGCTGACTGGGTCGCGAATCTCGCACCTCAGGATGGTCAAGAGACCCAGACTGAGCAGTTTGCTCCAAAGTTTCAAGCAACCAACGTAAAAGAACCGGACGGCGACCTAGAAGGTGCTCCAAGGAGTGTTCCACCAACCATATACGCAACACCTTCAAGCAAAGGACCAGCAGAACATCCCACGAGAAACTGCGCTTAATCCACAACCGGGTGTCTACACCAATCGAAGTACCGCCACTGACTCGACATGTGCAGTCTGTGGGAACAGGTCGAACCCACGGACGCTCTCCAGGACGTACTTCTTCCCTGCCTCCTCGTTCTCGGTCGCATTCAATATCTTTCCCACGTCCCTCGCCTGCGTGTGCACATTGCAGCTGACGTACACGACCGTAGCGCACCGGAATGCGAGTAGCTGTTGGATGAATTTGTCGTCGCACCCCTTCCGTGGCGGATCAATGAGCAGCACGGTCTTATCAGGGGGAAACTCCCCGACTGTCGCGAAAATGGCAGCGGCATCGCCCGCGCGAAACGTTATATTTTCCTTTGGGATGCTGTTCAGCTCAGCGTTGCGCGTGGCGGCTCTTATCGAGTCTTGAGAGAGCTCAATCCCAGCGACGGTTTGGAAATGCGGAGAGAGCGTGATGGCGAAGAGGCCGGACCCGCAGTAGGCGTCGACGAGGTGCGTTGGCGGCGAGGCGGAGGTGATCGTAGGGAAGATGGCATCGCGGACGTAGGATGTCAGTGGGACGAGGACGGAGTTGTTGTTCTGGAAGAACGAGCCGGCCACGTATTCGAAGATTTTGTCGCCGACCTTTTCGCGGCAGGTCGCCTTTTGGTTCGTTACGCAGACGTGCTTCTCGAGCGAGGTTGCAAGAGCATCGACGGAGGTATCGAGAGAATCGCGATACAACAATGACACGCCTCGTTTGTAGTTGAATATGTTTCTGGAGTATTGTCAGAGATATTGAAATTGCAGTAACATACATACAGAAGACTCACTGGATAATGTCTTTCCGCGCGGAAGAATATGCGTCATTGATGACCGACGTCGCAATGGGACATTCCTGGGCCAGAATATTCAATCGCCAGAATGGCGACTCGGAAAGGCCAACCAACTTACCTCGATGTCCATGGTTTTGGAGGTTCCAATGCGGTTGAACCCTATTTTCAGCCAATCAGGTTTACCTTGCGTGTCAGAAGGCTTGGCCTTTTTTGGAGGTGCCTCGAAGTGTGGCGTCAGTTTTGTTCGATATCCATACTCGAGTGGGGATCCAATGGTGGGCAAGATCTCCGGCACGCAGTCTTCAGAAAGTTCTGAAATAACACATCAGCTGAATGTCATCGGAAGGGTGAAAAGTGACGGACTTGAGAAATTCTTGTAGGCCTTGACCACAACGTCTCTTTTGAGGTCCAGCTGAGTCGCGTACGACAACATCTATGTGGATATGAAATTGTAAGAGACTGAGTAAAAATGAAAGTTCTTGCTTGCCTGGTATTGACATCCAGCACACGTTCCAAAATATTGGCACTTGACGCGACTTTGATCTCGAAGTTCAGAGTTTGGCGTGACGACCTCCAGGAGGTCTGCAAAGGAATGGAGTCGCGCATTACGATAGATGCGGGCACGGATTTTCTCCTTCGGAAGGGCGAATGGGACGATCACAGTCCATGGGCGTGCTTCATCCGGCGAGCGGGCGATGGCTTCACCTGTAGGAGAAGTCTGAGTCACGATCTTCGTGCGTCGCGTCCAAGGTAACTCATCGGCGATGAAAACCAACCTGAGCGATCAGGCTGTTTGGAACCAGACAACGACTTAAGAGGAAATGGCGCTCTTACCACTTGAACAAATGCTCGACACCTCTAGTTCCACTCCCTGATAAAGTTCGAACGGTGAATCGAATTCTGTGCCCTCCTCCAACGCTTTATCGACGACATCCTGTCCAAGTGCCGCAACCACATCCCGCCAGAGGACATCCTCATTCGAGCATTCCTCAGGGAGATCCGTTTTCTTCATTCGCCGCTTTTTTGCCCTTTTACTCTCAGACTTTTTCGCGATGAGCCTAGGCTTTTTGGTCGATGGCAGTTCGCTTTCAAGCTCGGCTGCCGGGAGAGTATGGATCTGTCCAGCTTTTGGAGATTCCGCCGCCATTCTGTTTATGATTCCCAAGGAAAGATTTCCAGAAAGTAACAGACGAGCCCGCGGTGAGGGAGCAAAATGCGAGTGTAACTGGAGAAACCTGATACGCTGCATAAAAGTATGACAAACACAGATCAGCAGGCTGTTAACACACACGTGCTATTACGTAAAGAAAACTCTAAATACTAAATATATAATTCTAATGTCATCGGCGATAGCACATTTAGCCGAGGTACATAACTTAAACTTACAGTCTCCGAACCCCAACCACGGTCCTATCCCATATCTTTTCTCTCTCTCACTATGAGTCTGAGGTACCACACGGTAATACTGCTAGCTAGAAGGGCCATTGCGTCGCCGTTGTTTCAAACACATGGACATCATCGCCCACTACCAGAACCAGGTTCTCCTGAATTCTGGTACAAGCTAGCAGTCAGTGCAGCACTAGTTCTCGCCGGCGGGGTTTTTGCAGGGTACGTTGCTTATATTCCCGGGATGAAACCAGCTTACGCGTATTCAGGTTAACGCTTGGGCTTATGGGCCTTGACGAACTCCATCTACGCGTATTGGCTACATCGTCCTCGGATTCGGTAGAGAAGGAGAACGCCAAGAAAGGCATGTGCTTGAATCTTTCCTTGGACGCGTATATTGCGCTCTTAACTGCTTTCAATCAGTTTTGCGGCTCATGGAGAAGGGTCGACATTGGATACTCGTGGCGCGTAGAGGTCATCGTTGCGTCATGAATTCGATCAGCTCACTTTTGTTGTCCCCGACAGGTCCTACTTTTAGGCAACGTGGTCAGTTCCAATATCCAATCAAATTGTCTCGACCTTTTCACCAATGTTCGATCCCTAGGTTATAAACGAGAGTTTGCCCATTTTCCTGGACGGCGCAGTACGTTTTTGAGGGCTGACACCGTTCTTGGCTAATGTGCCTCTTAGATTGGCGGAGGCATCGCAGCCGTGGTTATATCTACTATTGCCATTGGTTAGTTATATTTATGTTGCTCTACGTCGTTATACTAATAGCAATCAAGTTATCTTTGGGTGCGCTTTTCGTTTCCTGGCACCAAACCCGTTTGACATCCAAGGACTCGGTGTTCGTCTAGAGAGTAAGTTTACCGCTAGAATATCCCAGCATCAGTCGAACCAACAATCAAATCTACAGGATCATCCCACAAGCAATATGCGTTCGTCACGGACTCGCAATTGGTGCGAAATGTGCTCCTTTGGTCCTTGGACTCATGTGGATTCTGTGTGAGCCCCGTACGTGCTCCTAGTGTGCTGCGTTACTAATGAGTTGCTAGCTCCTATCGCATATCCCATCGCCAAACTTCTCGATTGGGTGCTCGGCGGAAAGGAGCACAACACATACAAGAAAGCTGAGCTTAGGTCCTTCCTACAGTTCCACCGCACAGGTGAAGAGCCCTTGCGCGACGATGAAATAGCCATTTTGAATGGCGTGCTCGAACTTAACACGAAGAAGGTCGAGGCCATCATGACACCAATGAGAGTGAGTGTCGCTGTGTATTTATCGGCGGCGTTATCTTGATATTCGACAGGATACCGTAACATTAAGTGCAGACACCATCTTGGATCACGCCAAGGTGGATTCCATGTAGGTTCATGTCTTCCTTACTCTCTGCCCTTCTTATTTTTCCCTCGACTGTCAGCCTGTTTAGCGGCTATTCACGTTTCCCTGTACACTCTCCCGATGACCCCACTGCATTCCTCGGCCTCTTGCTTGTCAAGAAGGTGCGTTTTACTAACATGTTTTCAGCACACCTCATTTGATCATTCATTGTCTAGCTCTTAACATATGACCCCTCTAAAGCCCTTCCCGTGTCAGACTTCCAACTTTCCATTCTTCCGGAAGCACATCCAACCATCAACTGCTTCCAGGCTTTGGACTATTTGTATGTCCAGATTGAATATCACTGTCTCACTGTCGCGGCACACTAACCCCGCTGTTGTACGTAGCCAGACTGGCCGCGCGCATCTTCTTCTTATTAGCCGCACCCCGGGTCGAGCTGGCGGTGCTATTGGTGTTATTACACTAGAAGACATTATTGAGGTATGCTTTGTCGTGTGCCATACTTTTTCATGCTGATATTGGGATATCTTGCAGGAAATCATCTCAGAAGAAATCGTAGACGAGACTGATCGCTACGAGGATAATCAGAGTAAGAGGCGCGCAAGGCGCATGCCAACCGACGCCGTAATGAAGGGGTGCGACACTCCCATTTCCGATTTGAGATTCATACCTTCATTTCTGATTCTTCACATTTAGGATCGTCGAACGTGAAAGAAGGGCAGAATCAGTTGTCTCGCAGCGGGACGAAAGTTCGCCCCTTCTAAGCACCAGTCCTCGAGCTTATGATGCCATATTAAGCGGCATAATGAGTCCCACCGTCGTCAGCAAATCTCCCCCTGTGTCATGACACGGCACTTCCTCTGAAGGTCTCGAGGCTGGAAGTTTCTGGTTGTTTAAATCAAGCGTTTTGTGTGGTTTTAGTTAATTCCCGTCGTTAACCGAAAAGATCATTGTTTTATACTTAAATCTTGTTATAATGTATGTAGCTCGGTTGACGGTACGGTACAGTACTTGTGTGTATAGATACAAATGGAACAGGGTGTGGCGCACGTCTATTCAGGTCGGACCCAGATGACTTTTCCATAAGGGGTATCGCCCTTCCCTTCCTTCTTGGCATCCTTAACTGCGAACGCCACCTCAAAGATCCCCACGCGCACCTCCCGCACAAAGGCCGATTCACTTCCGTCGGAAGGAGACCTCAGAACAAGGCTCGGCCCGCGGTTCGCATGCAACGCGTCGAGATGCCAGCTGATTTCCGTCTCTGTAGCGGCGAAGGGAGGGCTTCCAATAACTGATGTGAGCTGGCGCGATATGGATTGTAATTCTTCAGGGGCAGCAAGTATGACGATGGAAGCTACTCCTTGCGTCGTCGATGGGTGTTCTGTGTTGGACGAAGGTTCAGTTGGGACCTGGTATCGCGTGGTAAGAATCGATCCTTTCAACCACACACCGGGAACATAAGTAGGCTTACCCTCCATTCGCGAGGCGTAACATCCCCACAGAAGAACGGCAACGTTCCTCGAGGAGCGGTCCCAGGGCTCGGAGATGAGATCACCCACTTCAACACCTTTCCATCTGGGCGCTGACGCCCTCCAGGCGTCTCGCTGCTATAAAGAGCGCCGCTACCGTCCCTCTTCGCTCGCTCATTGATGATATCGGAGATCCGTGTGGTTAAGGACCCGTTCCCGAGAAATGCGAAGTCAATCCAGCCTGGGGCCTTCGATGCCCATGGGTGTGAGTCCCGGGCTCTGCGCTCTGGCGAGCCTAGAGGATAGTGGGAGGGAGGGTGCGTGAATGAAATCAGTTCGAGGTAGACGCCATCTGCCAGTATCTGTACGGGAGACATGGCAAAGTTCTTCGATTACAGTTAAGTCTGGATCGAATGAAGATCACTTGCCACAAGTGCATTTGCCGTCAAGCCATCGGTGTGTGTTCCTCCAGGAATGACACTAATGCTCCGTCCGTAAAATTCCAAGCGGCATAGAGAGAGCTCTCACTTGAATCCAAGGTCGCGAAACTGCTCCGAGGTCGCTTCAACAGAACCTGGCGGTGTCAGATGGACGATATGATCAAGAGTCTTGGTGTTAGTGCTCGACATCGCGATGGAAGGATGCAAGAGGATCGATTCAAATAACCTTAAGTAGATGATGTTATGATGCCAAACTTGCCAACGCTGACTATCAGTGCCCCGTGAGCTTGCGACATATGACGAAATCCAAGGAAGTTGAATTTGATATCAACTGGGTGTGATTTCCTCGTCGGATTGAAATTGCAGAGATGTTTTCAAAGCTTGGAGCTGTATTTCAAGAGCAGAAAGCCCAGTTGAAGCCTTTGATTCTGAAAACATGAGGTCATGTCACTGGTAGACTGAATTCGTCGACGCGTTGTTTGGCTAGCCATTGCACAGCTTTACCACGTGCGCGGGTACCCCGTCAGTGCGCGCTGGCGTAGTCGGGTAGTCGGCCAGATTGTAATCCTTTCGACCATGAAGGCATTCGGCCTTTTGCTTGCCTCCTCTCTCCTCTTCACAGGGCGTAGCGCTGAAGGAAACCCAATTCAAAGCTATGATCAGATCGTTCTAGGCGGCAAGGAAGCCTTCCAGCTCTCCAGCCCTCAGTCCGACTTTTCAACCGCGGAGTACCTCAGTGATGCCAAGAAGGCCATCTTGAAAGAGAAGCACAATCTGCAGAAGTGGTTCCACGATGGGAAGGAATTTATCAAGCAGAATGGGCTGTTGTGTGAGCTGCACATACACTGGACATGTTGAAGAATCTAAATCGTCAACAACCAGATGAACTCGTGTCCATTCCGCCATTCCAGGAGCATCAACTGAGGGTTACGGAGCCCAAGCTTTGCGATGCTTCCGTCAAGCAATATTCTGGATATCTCGACGTAGCTGACGATAAGCATCTCTTCTTCTGGTGAGATCGCCCGGAAATATTTCATGCGTTTGTTGATGTTACGGCCGTTCCATCTTACTTACGATTGTGTGCACTAGGTTCTTCGAATCGCGTACTGCACCCAAAGATGCGCCGCTCGTTCTCTGGTTGAATGGAGGCCCCGGCTGCAGCTCTTCCACCGGACTTCTGTTTGAACTCGGCCCATGCAACATCGCAGATGACGGCAAGAACACAACGTACAATCCCTACAGCTGGAACAGTCATGCCAACGTTATTTTCCTTGACCAGCCCGTCAACGTTGGCTTTTCATATGCTGCCGATGGGACGACAGTCAGCAACAGCCCTGTCGCGGGCAAGGATGTTTATGCGTTCCTTGAGCTGTTCCTCAACCGCTTTCCGGAATATTCCAAGCAGCCTTTCCATATCGCCGCGGAGAGTTACGGCGGAACGTATGCCCCCAACATCGCGAACGTTATTTACAAGGAGAACAAGCAGCTTGGACTCGCACCTATCCCTCACCTCAAACATATCAACCTGGCATCGGTCATTCTGGCGAATGGACTTACCGATCCGTATATCCAGATGGCCTCTGTTCCTGATTATGTCTGCGAAGGCCCTTATCCCCTCTACAAGGATCCCCAGGGACCGGAATGTCAGGCGTTGAGGTCCAAGATACCCACTTGCCAACGTCTCATCAAGTCCTGCTATCAATATGATTCGAGATTTACCTGTGTCCCTGCTCTCTTGTACTGCAATAACTTGTTTGGGCCTTTGATGCGTACGTGGCAACTCTGGTTGTCGTATCTCGATATTGATGAAGTCCGTATCAGAGCTGGGCCTCAATCCATACGATGTCCGCATCAAGTGCGATAGGGCAAAGGATGGCGATCTGTGCTACAAGCAGCTCTTGTGGATTGAAACCTGGATGAACGACCCCAAGAACAAGGCAGCGCTTGGCGTCAATCCTGAGCAAACCTTTGCGTCGTGCAACATGGATGTTAACAAGGCTTTCGCTATGCAAGGTGATGGGATGCGCAACAGTGCCCGTCTGCTCCCCGAGCTCGTCAACGATGGCGTCAGGCTATTGGTCTATGCCGGTAACGCTGGTAAGCCGAAGTTTACATCCGACAAGTCCGTTGATTGATTTAATAAACGTTTCGCTAAGACATGATGTGCAACTTTATTGTAAGCGAACCTCCCCGCGTCCCCCCTGTTGTCGATAATTGACCTGGGCCACAACAGGGAAACGAGCGATGGGTGGAGAACCTCGATTCGAAGTTCCAACGGGAATTTTCGGCCACAAAGGCGGTCCCATGGATTACCTCTCATTCAGGCAGAGTGGCAGGAGAGGTGCGCGCTGCTGGTGGGGCTGGTTTCAGCGCAGGCAATGTCACCTTTGTCAACGTATTTGAAGCCGGGTATGCATCTCTTTTTCTCGGCCGTGATATACGGCTCATCTTTTTCGCGACAATAGACATATGGTACCTTATGACCAGCCGGAGGCAGCTCTGGTAGGTCACTCAAATTCTTCCTGATGAATTTTCGATCCTGATGCGGTTCGGTCGCATTTCCAGGACTTGTTCACAAGGTGGATTCTTGATACCCCAATTACACTGCGCAAGACGACTTGATTGTCATATCATATCAAGATGATTCAATCGGTCGAAAGACCGTGTATTTCTTCGTGTTTGATGAATATTATCGTAACTGACATCGCGGGATGATTTTCATGGAAATAACTCTACACAACGATCGACAAAATTGTGAAGGCTACAAGTCGTCAAGCGATTAAGGATAATCAATACAGAAGGAAGGTAAAAAGCTACAGGGGGGAGAAATCCGAAGGCCACTAGGCAATGTCTGTGGGTATAACATCGTGCGTAATCGTACACGTCGTGGAGGTGAGTCAGTCAGAGCCTTTAAATACCACATAAAATAAAAAATAATAATAACCATGGAAGCCTTCAGAAATTCTGAACGTTCAAGAAATCGTTCATGTCGAGGTAACCTAGGTCCTCGGACTCGACACCATTGGTGTTCTCATAATGCATGTCGTGAGTCGTGTAGGGAGGGAGATCGGTGGTCGCATCGAAGTGGGACATATGCGAGAATAGCACACCTGGTTCCTCAAAGCCATTGACCGTATGCCCTATTGGGTATTGGGGAGTGGCCCAGGCATCGGCGGTGGGATACGGCGTCGAGGTCTCCGGAGGGATGCCGTCATGCTGCATTGGGAACGCGTACGGCGACGAATGGAGTGATAGCGCCTCCATACCCACAGCAGCCGAAGACGCCCAGGGCGAGACATCTGAGGCGGAGTTCCAGTCTGCCAGCGAGCTTGTCGGCTGGGACACGGGCGAGAGACAGGCGGGAGAGTCGGGTGTGGAGAAGTTGTGAAGAGAGAACACGCCTGGCCGGATGGTTTGGACGATGCCGAAATCTTCTGGCGCGCAATATCCGGAGTTATAAGCCTGCGGTACGTCAGTCGCTTGTTCGCAGCCACGGAAAGCTAATGCGTACCTCGTCTCTTTGAACAAGAGTAGACCCCCCAGAATGCATCCCATAGGCGCGGTCTGGTGGTCGATTCGCCATAACTGATCTCGAGCGTTTTATCTCCAATCTGGGGCCTTGAGGTGCCCACCGACTGGGGATAAATGGATATTGCCCTGCAAAGAGCGAGGGGACGGAAGCCGAGCGACGGCGACCAGTCTTGACCGCGGCCGTGTCGGCGGGGGGATGCTGAGGTAAGAGGCGATGCGGCTCCGGCGCCGCAGTGTGAGGAGGATGCTGTGGAATAGGTGCCACGACGAGGGGTACTGCAGCAGGAGCAGAAATGATAGACTGCGAGTTCGATCTAGAGACAGAAGCGGGTTTTTTCTTTGTAGCGTTTCGCTTCATGGGCCGGAAGCGATAGTTGGGGTGCTGCTTTGCGTGGTCCTCTTTCTCCTTGTCGGCGAGCTCCTTGAAGTGGTTCTTCTCCTCGGCAGAGAGCTGGTGCCAGGCCTCAGCAGCTCTCTTCGACAACGTCTTTTCGGCCTGGGAGCCGGGTGGGCGTCGGACCCGCTTCCCTTCCTTCGTGTGCTCCTTGGAATATTCGCAGCGGAAGATGATGAAGGGATTGCGAGGACGCGCCACCCACTCAGGATCGCCGCGACGAACAGGCTCAGGATATGGGTCGGACTGGAATTCGAGAGAGGAATTGCTCGATGCAGGGGAGGATGCTACTGGAGAGGACTGACGCGTTCCAGTGGCGCTTGGCAGATTTGCCTGGAAGGTATACATCCCTAGCGAGGATTGTTGGACAGGATGTGGTCGAGCGGATATCTCGACCAGGAGGTCATCGTCGTGTTTAGGCGACCACCCTCTGATGATGGGTTTGACGGTGGTGGTAGTCATACTTGTGAGCAAGGAGCCAGTCCTTTCGTCAGGATAGCTGCTTATGAACCCTTTCGTCAGCTCGACAAACGATCGCTTGCATTGTTGTCATGAATGGCACGGTAAGTCAGCCTTGGCGAGATCTACGATACACTTTTGAAGCGATTCCGATCATGATCGACGAATCTTTGACCATGAAAGCAAGATTCTTCATACTAGGAATGAAATCGAGGGCGCGAATCTCCTGACATGGTTCAATATGGTTGTCTCAAGATCAATCTCCAGAACAATAATGGCATGGTACAACCGAGAACTGCGATCTCGATGTTCCCACCGTTTCGACCTTTTCGCGGACCGTGAAACCCATTCGTCGGGTGCAGTGGGTTGCCGGGCCTCACAGAGCTCACACAGGAGGTGCCGGTGTGTTCCTGTAGCGAACTCTCGAGAGTTCTTGGCTTTTTGCGCCACTTGAAATTGAGCGAATAGGGTTGTTGTAGCGGTTTTCTCAAAGTCAACATCTCCTCAGGTTGGAAGGCTCACATGGCCCAAGGCCCAAGGGCCACAATGTCAAATTCAAGGTGACATCGTTCACAACTTTATTTGAAATTTCTTTCGGATCATGTGGGTCGCCGCGATGGCCAGAGCCTCAGATGTTTGCCGTCCGAGTCGGGGACCTCTATGGGACGCCCAGAGATGTGCGCTCGGAGGCCGTGATGGAACTTTGACAGTGGAGATGTACGTACGTAGTTGTTAGTTAACCTTTTGGCGATCAATCGTCTATGAAGAAGATCATCATGGTTCAAGTAACCCTCCTCGATATCACATTTTTCCATTTTTGGTTGGCTTCGAATCCTTTCAATTTTCCTATTCCTATACCGTGGACGGTCACAGTACGCTAATGTGCGGTAAAAATCTACCGTTTCGCGTCATTCAAAATACGCCATCAGGTCGTGTAGTGAGAAAAAATCGGACACCATTTGATGTTTATTGAGACGGCAGCCACTGGCACAGCAATGTACGCCATGAGTAACTCAAGTGAAGGCCAAACGTCCAGACGAAGATGGATGGAGGCGCCGTGGAGGAAGATAGTCCTGATGGCTTTGAACCGCAACATTCGACGTAGCATTGGCAAACCGTGGTCCCCTATTGGCTACGTTCTGATAGGCAGATCTGTACCGTCCAGTAGCTTGCGTATTTCTTGCGCTAGAATTCCAGGCGGCGTTCTGATCCTGAACGTGATTCGCGTTGTGAGCTCGAAACTGTGGCGACCGATAGACTGCGGCGGGTCGAGCCTGGTTCTGCATCAGAAACGCGTTATTCTGAGCGTGTGGGCGGGTAAACCCCATCCAATGGCCCATGGCTCGAGGGCCGTACTGAGGGACCTGAACCTGGGTGTCCCTCATACCGTTTTGGAGCGGTGGGAACGGTACGATTTGGGTTGCCGCATCACATGGCATCAGATTCTGATGCGACTGTTGAATCCAATTGTGGGATCCCGCCGGTACAGTGTTAACTTTGCCGCGGCTAAACCAGCGACCGTCGTAGGAGAATCCTGTCTGCAGATGAGAGTTATGGTCGCCATTAAGATGATCATTCGAGGACAGTGTGGAAAGCGGGCCGGAATGCGCTGGTAGGTAATAATGGCCTGGCAAGTCCGCCAAGGCAGGCCCACTAGCAACTTTCGGAGGCTTGTCGGTGGACATGACCACAGGATTGGGTAGGGCTTGCGAATGCGCATTACGCGATGTTTGTGCCGATGTAGAAGGGCGGAGTGCATATGGAGACGTAGCTGGCGATGCCTGTGATGATGGCGAATCCAGCGTATTCGGCAAGGTTTCTGGCGCTGACTGGCGCTTAAGAGGAAGCGCAGGCGGCACAGGGAGTACTAGTCCGGGTGGGTGAGTGAGTCGTTGCCGCTGTTCCACGTGGATTGATGCAGAACCCGAACGAGGTCCAGAACATTGATACAAGCCAGGTGGGAATTCCACGCATTGGAGCAAAATACAGGGGAGCGTCTTTTTAGACGAGATCAGAGCTCGCAATTCCGTGTCGTATGGGCAAGAACCTCGCTGACTTTCAGAAAGGTGCGTGACAATGGTATCACGCGTCTGAGGAAAGTCAGCTCCAAAAAAGACGATGACGCGCAAGAACCATACCTCACTGGATAAACGAGCGAACTCGGGCCCAATCATGTTCAACGAGGGGGGAAGCAATGTGGCTATATAGACTCCATACTGAGTCCGTTGTCCGTCTGGACTCTCATAGACCAGGCGAAATCCTTCCGGCTGGAGTAGCCATGCTTTGAGTTCTTCGCGAAAAGTGAACAGCGACCCATGCTTCCCTGGGCGCAGGCTGCTTAAATCTAAGAAACGATCCGTAGCTGCAAAAAGCATTTCATGTAGATCGGCGTTCTTGCATAGGACAGTCAGAATAAAATCCAGACTCCAAAATGTTCAGGCAACGCACGGAATCAGAACCTTTGGATTGCGATCGTCGAGGTAATTCATTTATTCTGTCCGAAATAACCGTTTTGCGAGCCGTCTGGGCCCGAGAAATCATACCGTCAAGCATGTCATCCACACAGATCTTTCAAAGTTCATGTCGAAAGTTTGAATTGAAAGGAAGGAAGGTCTGCTCCAAATGCTCACCTCCTTGGGATCGCTTGCAGTCATCAAGATCTCTTCGAAGCGCTGCCACGTCTTCAGGACTCGGCAGTTAAGCCTTGCGTGTCGAGCCAACAGTGCTTCCGGTGCAATGTCTGTGGGCTGCGCATGTGATAAGATACCTGCCATGGAGTCGTGATTATTTTTGACGTACCAGAGATTCTAAATTTTCTACAACTATCTGGAACAGCTGTGACGTAGGCTCACTCAGTGCTCTCTTCAGCTCTTGATTCGACATAGTGCCACTGCAGTAACTGAAGAGCGAGCAAGGCTAGGAAGGGGTAAGGCAGAAATCGACGCGAGTTCAATCGTATATATACATGGGCAGCTTTGACCTTGACCTGACGACTGGCCATTGTCGGACAAAGAGTTGGCAAAGCGTACCGGTGGCACAAGGCATACGTCGAGTTAGCGCCACGGTCCGTGCGGACCGCTTACTTGTCGAACACATGAAACCCGTTGAAGCTCTTACTTTTATCTTTGCAAAATTTTATGAATCCATATCCATCAATTGTAGTTGCAGGCTTTGCCAATGCCAGAGGTTCAGCACTCAATCGGATCGAGTGACTTGCTTGTTTATATGCATAGAAAACCAAAGAATCGAGAACAGTTCGTGGTCATGCCTAGGAGTTCAAATTGGGGTAGGGTCTCAACTGTCCTCGCCAACACAAACGTCGATAATAACTCTACGGGGAGAATTCTAGACTCGCCGACCACCTTACATCGCTACCTCCTACTTACTTTACTTATATTTGGCTTAGCCATGCCTCTTAGCTCGTCGCAGCTTGTCCGGCAATAAACTGATTCATCATCATCAACTCGACGCGAGACTTTACGCTTGCTGAAGAAGCGGCTCGGACGGCACAGCCACATATACAAAGGAAGAACATTCAGATTGGCTTGCATCGGAGGCCGGGGGGCAAGCAAGAGAAATGTACCGGACATGCGCTCTTGGTCCGAGTAAGTCGCGGAAAAGGTCAGTAGAGCCGAGCTCCGGAGGGTGAGGGGCAGAGAAAACCTTACCAATGAAAATTCCTGCCAGGATAATTTTCATTTTCGTGATATCCCGCCTCCCACCTACTGCGCCATAATGGCCACATAGGGGCTGCACAGCGAGACAGAGAGCTATTCATTCCGAACCGAGGAACGCTTACCGTTTGAGTCGTGCTGTGGCGAAGGTCAAATAAAGCAAGTAGATTGCTCAGATTTACATGGGCGGGCATCGAGTAGGCAAAACGTTGCTCGGCACGAATGGGCATGGCGGGAGGAGACACGAAGACCTGAGAGCAATGCACAATGCACGGAGAAGCGGTCAAAGCAGGGGGAGGAGGACGGAGGATGGGATCGGTCTGATTCGAGCCCCGACGGTGCCTGATAAGATAGGGGCATTTGAAAAGATTGTTTTTTGTGGTTACATGTGCAATGCAAGATACTTAGACCACCGCCGGTCTCTCCAAGAAAGAAAGAGCAGGAGAAAGATCAAAAAGGTCAAGGGGGCTGTGACAATGAGAGGACTTGTCAACCATCGTATAGACCCCAAAAAGTGTGCGTTATTGTGGCGCGATTCCGATTTTTGAGCGTCTGACTTCCAGTCAGGTGTAAAAATCCCATAAGTCAAAGTACGTGCAAATCTAGGCGTAGGTAAATCCCAAAGTCTGCAAAGAACTAAAATAAGGCCGTGAGTCAACTGTCACTAATGCCACCACTGATCTGTAAACGGTTATTCTCCAGTGTCCCGGCGTACACCCAGGTTTTCCGAAAAGCTCGCATTCCTTGGTGGCGCCAAGTGCTCCACGAGCAAATTTCCAAAATGTCAGCACGAGTTTGAAAAAAATCAAGAGTTTCGAGCTTTCGAGTAACAATCCAGAGCAACAGAATGCAATCCACGACGGTGTACGTGGATTTGAAATTCAAGGCACCCTTGCCCATGGTCGATCATCGGAAAGTCTTTCATTCCTGTCCAGTATGAGCGTCCAGATTCCAGAGGTTCCTGGGTCCTGGCCCGGTGGTGTCGTGGCCGCCCGGAGCAAAGATCATAAATAAACCTGCGGCACGTGGGGTAAATATTACAAAACCAGGACCTTGCGCAGTTCCTCCGCTGGTTGTCAAAGACCGCCTCTTTTGAGACTTCACCTCTCCCACTCTATGTCAGAATATTTCGCAGAGATCCTTCCACCTCTTGCAATACTCTGCTGTGCTTTGCGTCCGTCGTCATCGACATAGTAGCCGGGACTGGTGCCACGACTTGAGCAAGGCAAGTTGGGAGCTCCTGAAAGCTCCTATCGCCAGTGACGCTCTAACAAGATCGATATCCTAAGGTTACCTTTTGTAATCCAGGTCATGTCTTGCAGAACTCTATTGGAATGTGGAAAGGATTCCTTACTACAGGCGTATGAGACGCACGCAGAGAGGGATAGCGCTCCTCGAATCAACGGCTCCTTGGGCGGTACGTCACTGAGGCGATTTTCGAAATTGTACTAGCAGAAGTTTAATTGAGACATCATTCCAGCCTTCATTGCAGTCGTCGTCTGCCTCACGCTTTTTCTAACGGCGTGCTGTACGGCCATCTTTTTCCTGCTCCGTGATCAACGAGGATTCGACGAGGAGAAGGGGGGTAAGCCGAGCCATTTTGAACCCACTTCCCAATCCCAGTTCCCGCCATATACCTTTAGAGATAGCGCACCGATCCATAGGCCATGGAGCGCACGGTTGATGGCCATATTCTGCCGCAAGAATACCCATACAATGGGCCCGCGAGATCTTGGCCGAGTTCAATCAAATGATGGCGGAGGTGTACGTCGCTGGATACAGGCAGGATCCACTGACTGGGTCACTGAGGCAGGCGTTGGCCCAGTGCGGTCCATGGGCGAGCGAGAATTCGCTACACCCAGCCCGCTATCCCTGTTTCCAACTAGGCTTTCGGGCAGCCCCTCTATCCCCGTTTCTCGCACTACATCAGAATCTACATCAAGCGTCCGAATGGATCTTCATGTCATGCGCGGCTTGGAATATCCCGATAGACATCCGTCACCGCATTTCACTCTTCCTACCATTCACTCGCAACTCTCTTCGCCGTCGTTCTCCTCTATATCCTCACCTCCTGCCCGCATCCTGCCGCCTGATCCTGATCCTATACCTGAAGGGATGCCACTGGACAGCGGCAGTCGCCAGTATGTGACTCCGTCTGGTATCATTATGAGGACTCTTCCAGGCGGGTCGAAGTTCATCGAAGCCCTGTAGCTTTATTCCTTTCCATTTCTTCGATCAATTCAGTATCTTGGCTCTCGCTTTTGCTCCCTTTTATGGACACTGTTAAGGACTTCTTCGTTCTTGGACTAGATGTATCTTTGGCTTTTAAATAAATGTTGTACTTAGCTCCACGTAGCACTTACCAGAACTCATGAAGACCTTGAGATTACGATAACCTCGCTGTACCGGGGCATGTTATGGTGCACTGCGACCATCAAACTCTAATGTATAACACTACTAGACTCTTTTGACACTTAGACTTTTTTTTTGGTTTTCTGCGGATCCCAGGCCTAGGGATACACACAGTCGAACACGACTTGAAATGTCACCGTCCAAGTCATAATCGGGGACACATGACTTATCATCCATCCAGAAGGGCCATGCCCCAGCTGGTTTGACTTCGCGGAGCTGCCGCCTAGGTCAGACGAATATGACGAGCAGGCTATCTCATAGTCGATCGTCTCATAATTATTCGTGCGACCCATCACAGGCATTTGTGCAGAATACGGAGTTGACCCTTCCAATTCTCTGGCGCGATGGTACAGCACCACAGAAATACCCATGTCCCTGGCCCGACGATGGGAACGCCTTCCGCAAAGAGAAGCTCTTTGGCAGCGGATCTCCGGCGCTCCTTGCTGTATACGACGACATAGAGCATACTTACAACCACTGAAGGATGTGGCAGCCTGGATGAAGGTAGTGATGTCATTCAATAGGAACTTTTTGATGACTATTGTAGTCTCCCGAAGGCCGGTGTAGATACCCTACGCCTGCGTAGGGCGAGAAATATCCGTAATCTGACAACATCATGCCAATTGTCAAGGCGAATAATGCCCTGCATCGAGATAAATTAAATTTGCCACATGCGCCACACTCGGAACTGACTTTCAATATTGCTTTCGAAGGCCATTGCTCCAACATAAACCTCTGCAGAGAGGCCTGCGGAGCAGTTTCTCCTACCATTTCTACAGCACCGACGATGTAGCGTCATTGTGTGCCTGCCCAGGCGCGGAAAGATGTGCCCTATGCCCATTGCCCACATTTGCGTTATATCCGGCTCTATTTCGTACCTCGCCGTGCTAGCTATTTAAAATATTCGACCTCACACCTTGGGCTGAGGGCACCGTTATCGATGTCACATCCCCCACAAAAACGACATGGCACAAGAAAAGATCTGTTATCGTTGTTCGCAAGTACAAGTACGGAAAAATCATCGTAAGTATGTAATCATTATTAAGGACACAAGAATGTGTCCGCGGATATAAATAGTAGTACACTGTTGGTACAGCAATGGCAGCCCAATTCAAGCAAAGAAACCCATGCGGTGAAAGCCAATAATTAACACCTCGAAGAAAAAGAGAAAGAGTGGGTGACAGATGCAGAGTCGGTGATGCTGGTAGGGGAATACAGGAGTGGAGAAGGGGAGATTTACGGTGAGCACGCCGCATCGCATTAGAGTGTCTGCACCACGATTGCTGTATCATCGATCCACGCGACATCCATATCCAGAGTTAGCACTCGCGACACGCTATATCGATCATCCCCTAACGCTCGTCGCAAGAGCCTCAGAGCCATGTTATCCGGGAATTCGCGTGCCTTGGGCGCCGTCGCGTCCTCGACCATTGATTTGGCCCAGCTCCCAACGATACGCTGCTGCCCTTCGCCGGTGCACAAATCCGCGAACCCGTCGGACGAGAGGATCAGGAACCGGGGCCCGGCATGTGCGTGTGCATCGAGGAGACGATGTGTTACCTCGGGCTGCGCTGTGATGTACGGCGGCGTATGATTGCGCACAAGAAACTCCTCCCATGGCGAGGTATTGTGGAACCCTGGGAAGAGGTTGTATAATATTCGACGCGTGAATTCAGGCGGTTGTTTGAATGGGATGTCACCTAGGCCTGTTTTATTTATAGCGGGATCAGGAGAGCGCCTTGAGAGCTATTTCAGGATAGGTACTGTACGTACATCTGAATGGGGCTAGAGCCCCCAGGACACGCCTGTCGATGACACACTCTGGTTCGCCGGGATGTGCACTTCGTACACGGTCGATTTCGGCATCGTTGTCCCCGTTGTGATCAGTGGTTAGCCGATCAATGGACCAGTCATCGTCTGTTTGCGAGACCATGACTTGATTCTCATGAGCACCGACTCATTAGATGCTCATTAGTGAGATCACTCACTGGCTTGGCAATCCCCCAAGTTTGCCACCCAGAGATTTTTGTGGTCCGGGTCGACGAGGGCAACGAGTGCAGTGGTGCCGTACATACATAGACGCGCCTTCTTCCAGTTGGCGCCACCTTTGTGTTGATCGTTGATGATGCTCCGAATCTCGGCGTCCGTGAAGTTATCAAGCCCCTCAAGGCCTCCGAACAGCTCCAGGACATCATTGGCTATCGCGTCATCAAAGGAAACTATGGAACGTGAGAAGAGGTCAGCGATGAGTGCAGGGGTCGCAGATGTGTGTGGATCTTTCGTAAGGGCGTCGCGCAAAAAATCGCGGATGATAATGGGGAGGTGATATGCGACGTGTTCCACGGTGACGTCTCCGAGGTGACCTGTACATTGTTAGCATGGGCATGTGAGTGGCGGGGGAGGTAAACGGACCATCAAATACTCCGGTTAAAGTCCACATTTGACCAAGAATTTCAAGCTGGGTGATGATGTATCGGTCCTGAGTCTTCGTAGTGGGCGAAGGCTGAAAATTTATGCTATCTGCTCTCCATCCTTTGCGGTCATCGAAAAGAGTCGTTTGTGGCTTTGCCAAAACGCGCAACTCCCGCAAAAGATCCGGCTCTGTGAGAACCTGGTATGAGCGCGGCCATGGCCCGTCCTCGGGCCCGCATCTCGAGCCTGGAATATCCTCCGAGTAGGCCCAGCTATACGACGTGCGCTCGACGAGCATGGCCAGGAAATCCCAAACGCCAGTCAGGTGCTGAGCAAGTCGACTTTGGAAGTGGAGCAGCGACGTGGTGAAATAAGCGGCAGCTTACCAGCTACCAAGGGGAAAGAAACGCAGTAGGAAAAAGAAAACGGGTTAAAAAGACGCGCACATCATGGTTGTCCAAGAGTTTGTAGTTATATTGAAATTGGCCTTGGATCCATCACCCACGTGGCAACAACTGACAACTGTACTGTCAGTACAGTGCCAGTGCCGTCCTTGCCCTAAATAGCCGTCCTTGCCCTAAATAAGGATCCATTTATGGACCAATGCAGTCACATTACACGGCCTCATCGGCTCGGCGACGGCCACCACAGTCCACAAGGTCACCCGATGCGCGTACGTGGCCCCGGATCGCGAGAAACACTGCAACAGGATGGCAACCAGGTTTCGGTATAGTGCGAAATGCGAAATGAATGCTATATAGTAAATATGGATGTACATGTGATGCGGTGTAAGTTAGTGCAAGTGCAGTGGCGAACTCGGAACGAATGCGTTCATAAATGGATAGTCCGTGTGTAGGTAAAATGCAAATGGAAAAATGCAAATGCAAGTCCAACCCCCTCGCGGTTTCTCACAGCTGACGGAAAGGATTGCGCGACGAGCCGCCGGTGTTCGTCGGCTGCATCCAGTAACTTCCAGGGTTCTGTGGTGGCGTCGGAGACGATGACGAAAGGGCGGGCCGCACAGAGAGCTTATACGCCTCTGCTTCTGTCGGACGTGCGGGGGGAGGCACACGATCGTGTTCACCCCGCGATCTGATCGAGAGTGAGGAGCTCAGGGTGCTTGACGAGTACCGCGCCGAAAGGAGGTCCTTCCGAACGGGCTGGCGTGGCTCCGGCATCTGTCGTGGCTTTCCCGTCACCTCGTAGAAGAGGCTGTGCCCCGAGGAAAGCTTGCGAGAGATGAAGCTTGGTGGCGGTTTGCGACGCGTCTTGAACGGTCGGTGGCTGGGGTCATCGAGCGCCGGAAGAGTTTCAGCACCTTTGTTGTAGTGCCGGGAGTCCTCGTCCGGATAGTCGTATGCATCGATGAACTGGTCCAGATCATAGTCATTATCGCGGGCGTCCTCGGCCTCCCTCATTTTGCGCAGTTTCGTTTCCCCGCCACTGTCTCCTGGGTACGTGTGTGTGGGAAGTAGGATGGGTTGGCGTGGTTTGTGTCCGAAAAATCGCTCGCCGAAACGCAGTAGCCGCCCGCGCCAGCTCATATCCCGGTCAAGTCGCTTGGCGGACACGAAGAGCGCAGTCTGCTTGGCTCGCTGTTTACGTGCACGCCGGCGCCAGCACATGACAAACATCAGGAAGATGAACGCGCACCCCAAGGTCATGAGAAGGATTTGCCACCACTCGAGTGTGCGCAAGGTGTTGGTAGGTTCCACGAGGCCGGTAACGGAGGGAAGAGCAGGGGCACCAGTTGTAGTACTCGGTACCTGAACGAGATCAGATAGACAGACTCCGAGACCGGGAATGACGGTTGATGTGCCCTGGCAATTGGCTGACACACATGAGCCGGCGCGGAGAACCTGGCTAGAGCTCGAGCATGCGAGGCAGTTGCTCGGACCAGGGCCGGAGCAGCTAGAACAGCTCGAATCGCAAGATTGGCAAGACGAGGAGCTAGATTCGAAGTATTGCGAACGACTGCATGTGGGAAGGCAGCGCCCGTTGAATAGAACAGGGCGCTCTGGAGGGCAGAGAGAGCATTGGTTGAAGGAGGGTCCTGTGCAGCTGGCACAGTCCGGGTGGCATGTCACACAAGAATTCGACGAGCTAAAGGCGTTCGTGGGGCAGGTGCTAACACACTTCCCGTCCGAAGCTAGCTGGTTCCCGGGACAAGCAAGGCAGAAATTTGCCGAGCCAGAGCAGGTGGAGCAGGAGGGGTCGCAGGCTGAAGAAAGCAATCGGGTAAGCTCACGGGGAACATTATTTGCAATCATCACTCACGTGTGCAAGTCAGATTATCTTGAGGCGAGACAAAGGTTCCTGCAGGACAGCTTTCGATGCATTTGCCCTGAGAGAGAACAAAGCCAGCCAGACACCCAGTACATTGCAGCTGGTTCACCGTGGAAGCCGCGTTGAAGTTGGGGATCTTGCATGAGGTACATTTCGCACCACAAGCTAGCGCAAAGACGAAAAGGTGAGCCATGTTCACTTCGGAAGAGTTTCATGCCCTTACTGTCGCATTCGTTTTTGACATTGTCAGCAATAAAGCCCGAACCTTCGCAGACGCCGTCGCTATTGGCTCCCACACAGTTCCCATTGAACATATACTGGCCTGCGGCACAGATAACACAATCATTGGAGCTCGGGCCGGTGCACGTCTTGCAGGCAGGGGAGCAGAGGCTGCAATTACCGCCATTGGCGAAGCTGCCATCGGGGCAGGGTGTCCCGGAGCTGGTGGCGACCTGAATAGCGTCGCACTTAGTCTTGTCATTTGCATCTTGGGTGAAGCCTTGCTTGCAGGAAATGCATGTGCCGGTCCCATCCGCGCATTGGGTACACCCAAGCTGGCAAACTACAATCCAAATGTAAATATGCAGGAGTTCAAAGCTTGAGATGCGACGTACCCTGACAGTCGCCGGTAGATGTCCTGAAGAAGCCGGGCAAGCACTTCGCACACGAAGTACCATCATCTCCAGTTGTCCACCCAGCGTTGCAGATACACTGGCCGTTAGAGCCACATTCGCCGTTTAAGCAA
Organism: Asterophora lycoperdoides; assembly: GCA_018850815.1. Lineage (NCBI taxonomy): Eukaryota > Fungi > Basidiomycota > Agaricomycetes > Agaricales > Lyophyllaceae > Asterophora > Asterophora lycoperdoides. The sequence goes on from JABCKJ010000028.1 coordinate 106,855, forward strand.
TTGCATGACTCAGGGAGCCAGTGAAGCCGACTGGACATGTGCAGACACCCGCGGCGGAGCAAACGCTGGAGCCGGAACATGCTGGGGAACACGCGGAAGACTGTATGTCAAGGAGTGAAATTGATTTGAGCGGCAGCTGATCAACATCGGGAATGGCATCCCAGAGGATGACCCGATTGTTGGAACCAGAGGTGATAGCAACCCAGACATTGTTGGAGATGGCCAATGAGCTGGCGGTGAGCGGTGTCGAGGTGTTGGTGGAGGGTGACGAAGGGAGTTCTGCGAATCCAGCCTGTCCAGAGTAGTGCTTCTGCGAATATATGGCGAGACCTGGGTCTAAAGACAAGTCCAACGGTAATGAAATTGAAGAGGTAGCATTTCCGAATCCAGGTGAGGGAGAATATGAGGCCGATGATGATGTGAGGAGGTTGTGTAGAAGTTGGGGGTTCGTCGTCGCAGTGTATTGTCCAGGCAGAAGTTGAACAGAAACAGGAGCGCCTGGCGCACTAAGCTGAGCACCAACTGCAGAAAAATTAGTGACGATGACAACATATAAATCTGATCCGTTACGCACTAGTGGTGTTCGTAAAGCCTTGTAGACATTGACCGGCAACACAGAGCACAGAAGGCGAAGAAGATTGCGCAGCTGGAAGTGTTCCGATGATCAAACACTATGCATTGGAAGGTTTGGTTACCTTTACTCACCGACAGCTGCGCCCAAAGCTATGGGAAAGGCAAGCAAGGTCGAAAACATAACGAGCCTTCGTCAACGAAGAACCAGAAAAGGTGGTGGTGAAGGGAGGAGAAAAAGGGACTGAGTGCGAATAGACGCTCGTCGGAACCCCAATATGGTGTCCCGATACTTAACATTAGCTGCCTTTGCTCCCGCTGTCATTGTTCCCTTATCAGAAAGGTCTTTGTGGTGAGAACAAAGGTCAAAACGGACCTGAACAATAGAAAATGATCGCTTTATTTGGCATACAGGTGATAGCCAAATATCGGCGGTGATCCGAACTCCGGTTACAACTTCAAAGAATGACATATGTCAGGACCCATGGCATTTCACTGAGATGCCTGATCTCCGTGCGGATAAAATTTGGGCAAAAATCGTGTTTATGCCTCAGGTCTATGCGGATAAAAACACCCTCAAAATTGGAAAAATGCCTGGGCCCCAGATGCAGATAAAAATTGCCATAGGGCAGGTAAGCCTGGTAGATGGTCCGGATAAAAATTTGTTATGACACCAGGATCAAACCCACTACCTACCGAGGTGGTCATGGCCTTCTTTAGCATCCAGTGACTCTTATACCAATAGCCTATAGTGACTTGTACTCCTACAGTACTTATGGGCCAATTTACAGATGAATTGTAAGGGCGACCTTCGGGAGCAGACTGGGTCACACTGGCAAAGGGAATCCGAAGTTATATTGCTGGTACAGTAAGGGGAACAAATATACTACGCATCTGGCAAAGGGAATCCGAAGATAACAAGAATGGGGGATCCCTTTGCCAGAGCGCCGACTATATGTGAGACTGTACAGCGCAACGAGGGCCGACACACAGATCACGCGTGTTCAGACATGCGTGTCCAGACATGCGCCTCGGCAAGGCACGCCTCGTGTCGGAAGGCAAAAATAGGTGAAGGTGTAATAAAGGAGTGTAATGTAAAAGAGCGACGAATACCAATGTGTACCTTGCACCAGTGCGAGCGAAGACAAGCAGTTGACACTGAGGTGAGTGTTGGAGGCGCACGGTCGGGCCTGACACCCAGGTCTGACTCTCAGGTCTGACTCCCGGGCCCGAGAGTGTCCCCTGACAGGCGTGGCGGCATTGTCGGCATGGGAGGGGGACCTGTGGGCACCATGTGGCAGCTGTGGCGGCATCGTGGGGCTTCCAAGGGGAATGCAGGGCTGTGGGCGGTGCCTTGCGCAACGTGGCACTGGTGGGACATGGTGGGTGTGGCTGCGGCGCTGCGCAGGCGTGCCATGGCCGCATGAGGCAGCTGCAGGATGGGCCATGACGTGGCAGTGGGAGTGTGTCGAGTGGCTGTGACGTGGTTGCTGTGTGATGTGGCGCTGGTGGGACATGATGGGCAAGGCTGTGCAAGCCATGGCTGCGGCGCAGCGCAGGCATGCCACCTGAGTTGTTGGGCAATGGCTGCGCAAGGTGACTGTGGTGTGGGCTGCAACATGGGCTGTGGCATGCTGCGGCAGTGGGCTGTGATGGCGTACACATGGATGTGCAGGGCGTGCGTACGCTGCACAGGGCTGTGCACATCAATGTGGCAGGCGTGCTTGGGGATATGCAGCAGGCATGGTGGTGGTGCGCGTCCTGCAGAGCATGTGCGGGCTCAGTGGGGCTGCTGCGCGCAGCTGTGCGCAGGTTTTGGGGGGGCGTGACATGTTGGCACGTCAGTGTCATTGGCTGACATGGTGGGAGCGAGGGATGTACCATGCGGCTCTCCCCCACACTGGGTGCAAGCCACAATATTATCAGTCAAAATATTGTAAAATTATTGTAAAGGTATATCCATTATTATCAG